>LOJH01010015.1:22834-38178 GCA_001685095.1 Ellobius talpinus
TTCTTTCTTTCTTTCTTTCTTTCTTTCTTTCTTTCTTTCTTTCTCTCTTTTTCTCTCTTTCTTTCTTTCTTTCTTACAGATATTTTTCCTTTTTATTGTTTCTATTGCAAGATACATTTTTCTCCCCTCCCCTCCCTTTCTCCCTTCTCCCCTTCTCCCCTCTGCAGTGACAGGATTCTTACATTCCTTCTTTTCACCTGTTAATCGCTACATGGCTTGGCTGCCGCAGCTATGGAGTGGTATATGATGACTGCTGTCAAATAAGAGGAAAAGGAAGAAATCTTTGTCTAAATGATGCATTTACACAAGAACATGTGTAAGACACATTTCATAGGCCAAAGATTACATAATTTGGTGCGCTCTATTTGTTACAAAAAGGATCTACATTATGGCAGAATTTGTTACAAAATATTAATAATTTTTAAAGTGGGTCATAAATATTACACAATCCATAAAACAACATATTTTTATTAATCAACATCTTAGTGTATTTAGTAATTCTAGTCCTTCCATATTTGTGGGCTGCCTATTTTGATCATATCTTTATAGAAAAAATAATGTAACATTTTGTGCAGAACAAAAAATTTGATCTCTTCTTTAGCACATTTATTTCAATTATTTTAGAAATCTCATTTTATGTGTATGGGTGTTTTACTTGCAAGTGTGTGCACGCACTATAGGCAAGCATTGCCTAAGGAGTCAAGAAAATGGTATCCAGTCCCCTGGAACTGGATGGATGGATGGATGGATGGTTGTGAGCTGCCATGTGGGTGCTGACCCAGCAGTTTCTGAAAGAAAAACAAGTGCCCCTAACCACTGAGCCATCTCTCTAGGGTCCTTTAGCACTGATAAGACTTCTGTAAAATCACTTAGGGAAAAGTGTCATGGGATCATTCGAGATATCTTGGGATTTGGGGAGAAGCAGAGGAGTTGGCTCAGTCAGTAAAGTTCTTATGGTGCAAACGTGAGGTCCTGAGTTCAGATCCCAGCACTCACCTAACGGCTGAGCATGGTCACAAGCTCCTACAGTCTCATTGCTGGATGATAGAAGCAGGAGTGTCCCTGGAACTCACTGGTGAGCTAACCCAGTCAAGTTGGTGAGTTCCAGGTTCAGCAAGAGACTGCCTTCAAACACAAGGTGGAGAGTAATTCAGAAAGACACTTGATGTCAACACCTGACCTCTGTATGTTTGAATAAATACACACACGCATAACCATCTCCCAGTGTGCAAATGTTTGGGAAGATCTATCATGTTCCTTTTATATTTGAACTGAAATAAATGGTAAAAGGAGTTTTCCACAGACAAGCTGCTAGCTTCAAGACTTCTCAGTTTTCCCACACCATAATCACATGTCTTCAGCAATGGGCACTGCAAGTCCTGCACAGACGATTTTGAGCACATGCCTTGAAGTTCTATATCACAGCAACCACTCATCAGCAAAGTGAGTTGTAGGGAGACTTCTGAAACTCGTACTTACCTTGGGCAGACTGGAAATAACCTAACCCACACAGAAAAGACTAGGGAACGTCTGTCAGTCTGTTGCTTGCTTTCAACTAGATGTATTCCCAGTTCCTGGCCTTATCTGATGAGTCTGGTCCTCAAAATCCCCACAGGCATGTGTGACTCAACAAGTATAGAAGACTTATGGGGACAAAATTGGCATAAAAAGAAATAATGAATGCTCCTATGTCTTTCTTCAGATATTAACCCAGACCAGGTGCATGTGAGCAAGCCTGAAGCTGATACTTCACCATCTTCATGGAAAATCCCTTTCTCATGTAATGTATCCTGGCATCATCCTCACTACAAGGGCAGGACAGGATTACTGATGGGAAAATGCTTCTTCCCCAAACGCACAGAAAGCTTGCAAACCAGAGAAGCTCATCAAATGGTCCTCCCAAGCATGGGCTCTCATTCTAGTACGGCATCCAGCATGCCTTTTTGTTTGCAAGACTGGATGCCCACAGTTTCTGCCACTCAACTTTGCTCTCCAAATCGTCTCAGACAGTGTCAATAGACTGCATGGCTAAGTTTATCACAGGTTTTCCTAGAAAAACAGTATCCTTAGTGACAGCCATCGAGATGGAAGATCCCTGTTGAGGACAGGGATATCTTCAAGGAGGAGCTGCGTGGCTTCGGGGATTGCCATGTGAAGCATTGTCACTGCTGCTCCCAAAAGCTTTTGTTGACGTTAGGGCAGCAGTGTTTTACAGGAAGAGAGAGAGGAATGACCTAAAGATGGACAAAGTCATGGGTTTTTAGGTGCATATTTTTTTGTTTCTTATTTTTAAGTCAAGCATAAACAAACATACATGGTAAACATATGTCTTTTGGAGTCTATACATGAGTCCCACCATTCAATACAGTTGAGATACTCAGCCACTCTGATGAGCTCTGGATAAGTGCTGATCTTTGGGAACCAGGCCCACCACCTTGCTCCATGTCCATTTCAGCATACATGCCCACATTACCTACATCTTTAATATTCTGAGGTCAGAATATTAAAATGATTAAGGTAAAGCTGTACTTATCTTCTGAAGCTTTAGATGAGAAACATAAAACTTTTTTTTTATTTTAGCCTTGGAAGCTTCAGACTATTTCATCAAATCACTAGGATGACTGTATATTTCTGAGTTAAAATTAGGGATAAATCTTAGTATTATTTTTCCTCTCTTCTATTCCCTCTCATTTTAACTGAGTTATAAGAAAGGACTTGATTAAATAAAATGGAAGGCATCATGCTGTAATTGAAAGCATTTTGGGGTTGGTTTTTCTTCGTGTATACTTTCTCTTTATTATATTACATTTCACTCCCCCAATTAGATGCTTAGCATCAATAACAGATGCCTACGTTCCATCTAATGTACACGGATGAGCTCATGTCCAATATTAGTCCTACGAGTCAGCTAGGGCTCCGCAGAAATAGAATGAAGTATTTTATTAAACTGCTCACGAGGAATGAGCAGTTCTGATTGCCAGTTCTCGTAGGAAAAACAAGTGACATTTCATTTATATTTATGTTACAGTATAAAGAGTAAATTCTGACTGGTGGTGAATAAATTCATTAGCGAAAGTTGTGATAGTTTGAATATGTAGTGCTCTCATGATTTGAATGTTTGGACCCCACGGAATGGCTCTTAGGAGATGGTTCTAGAACTCGGGAGGTGGGACCCAGCCTCAGGAAATAGGTCATTGAGGAATAAATTATCCCTGGATGTCCCTGTCACCTTCTTTGCTTCCTGGTCATCAAAACAGTGGAGAACTGTCTTCCATATGTATACAAGTTCTCACTGTGGAGTTCTGGCTGCCCTGAAATTGTTTATGTAGACCAGGTTGGCCTTGAACTCATGAAGACCTCCCAGCTGTCTCTTGCATGCTGGGATTAAAGGTGTGCACCACTTGGCCAATTCGCCATCCTGATGCCATAATATCCTGCTCCAGTGCATGGCATTAAGTAACCACCTACTGAAGCCTCTGAAACTGTGAACCACACTAGGTTCCTCTTCTGTGAAGTTGCTTCTACTGGATATTCTGTTGAAAAACCTGTAGCTTGTGACTCCAAGAGCTGATGGTTATGGGCTTTACAAAGGCTGTGTGCTCTTCTTTGTGTTGTGTGTATGATTGCTTCCACAGAAACTGACAAGATTTCATGCTTCTTCGGTGAATTGTATAGGAAGCCACAGAACAGACATGTCCCCAGACAGGTACTACATAAAGGTTGAGCGGGAGCAATCACAGCCTGGGTATTTAACTGAAGAACTGACCCATGATGAGTGAAGGCTTGTAATTGGCTCGTAGACAGCATGGGGCTCATGGAGAGTAGAGAACAGGGCTAGAGAGACGGTTCAATGATTGAAAGCAGACACTGCTCTTGTAGAGGGCACGAGCTCAGATCCCAGCACCCACACTGAGCAGCTCATACCTACCTGTAATTTCATATCCTGCTGTCTCTTGGCCTTCCTGGGCACCTGTACTCATGTGCACATACACACAGGCACATGCTCACATAACTAAAATCAGAATCTTTTAAACAAACACTCAAGTTTGAGTAAGCCTGAACCAGTCTGTTGACCTTGCCCCTGACTGATGATCAAGGACTGGGGCAGAGTAAATTGGAGTCTAGGATGCCTGTTTTTCATTGAGTGATGGGGACATAAGCACTGCATTGAGAGTTATATGAGATTGCATTAGAACATTTGAAAAGTTCTGCTCTGCGTGTTTTCTCTGTCTCAGTTCCTAGTAAGCTTGATAACTGATCTCAGATATGTGTTTAGTGACTTAGGAGGTACTTGATCTCTCCAACACATCCCAGAGCAACAACAACAACAACAACAAAAAACAATAAAAAAGTTGGGGAAGCTCATTGGTTTCTGTCACAGCAAGGGTCCATGTGAGTACCTGCTCATCTTGGAATAATAGAGTGCATTTCCACAGCTCCTTTGCATTGTGCTCAACAGTGCTCTCTGCGAATGGTGTGGATTTTACTATTTTGGCAATACAGTAAGGTTTTCATTTTTCATCATCAGAGAGATTACAGACCTTGTGAAAAGTTCACGGCCTTTTGCAAGTAGTAAAACCAAGACTCACCCAGGTCCTCAAGCTCTGTGTTGGAGACACAAAGAAGACTCCACTCTGTTTCAGACTGGTGATAGAGCTGGGGAGCCGGGTATGATGTTACCCACTGCTGTATATGTTTATAGTAATTAACAGCTGGTTTCCAAACAGCTGGAAGAAGATCACTGATGGTGACTAAGCTACTCAGAGGTATCACCTTGCATGGTGCAATGACTTCCCCATATGGGAAGACTGACATTTTAATTTTATTGAAAGAAAAGGAACAGTTGCCATAGTCTACCAATATAACATTAATGAATACACTTATTCCCCCAAAATAGCCTACACTGTCAGAATAAAGAACCACTCTTCCAGGAAAAAGTCTAATCCCATCAACACTTCCCTTCCTGTCTCTTATTCCCTCCCCTTCTTCCCTAGCCTTCACCCTCCACCTTTCTCCTTCTCTTCCCTTNTCCCTCAATCAAGGTATCTCTTTCCTTGCTCTCATCATTGTCCTTGCTCCATCTTTTCCCATCTTTTCCCTTCCCTTTCTTCTCTCCCCTTCCCCTTCTTCCTCCCTCTTCTCTCTTCCCTTCTCAGGTCAATCCAGGCTATGAACTAGCACTGAAGACG
The DNA here is from genome assembly GCA_001685095.1 of Ellobius talpinus. Lineage (NCBI taxonomy): Eukaryota > Metazoa > Chordata > Mammalia > Rodentia > Cricetidae > Ellobius > Ellobius talpinus. The sequence continues at coordinate 28,024 of LOJH01010015.1, forward strand.
CACAGGTGAACCCTTCTCTCCTCACTGGGAGCTTGTGATTCTTTCCTTCAGAAAAGGACTCTGGGCTGCAGAGAACTAAACTGTGAATCTTTGGGGGTTGGGAGTTCTGAAATCTGTTTCTAAGAAACATGGCAGATTTAACATATTAGCTCACAATGCTGTAAAGCAGCAAGCACACTGTAGAGGAGTATCTGCCACCAGTAGAGTGTTGAAATGTGCCCACTGAAAAAAAAGGGGGCCTCCTCCAAGCAGACCTGCAAAGGACTCCACTGCCATAGAAAACAGGGGGTCTGGGAAGAGTCTTTGCAGCTGACAGCAGAAGAAGGTCTGCGGGGAAGAGCCGTGGGAGCTGTTAGCGCAGGGTGGAGACTGTGATGCTTGGATGGTGGCTGCAGGCTGGATCATCCCTGTGATGGAGATCATGTTTCCTTATGATTGTATTTCACACTCCTGAAATCACACTTGAGTGTGAGTCACTTTATTTCCTTTATGCTTACCCACCCTCCAATCTACACCCCTCCAGACACACAGAAACCTCCCCCAGAATTCCCAGAATCTACAAACCAGGCTTTAGTCTTTGGCTGATAGGGACATATGGTTCGTTTACGACTAAGGAGCTAGAAGATGGACAGTGAACCGGACCCATGGAAGCTTTGTGAGAACACTCTCCATTCTGCAGGCTCCTTAAAGTAACATCCTTTTTGCAGAGGTGACATTAGCTGGAGGCTTGTCAGAAGTGTCCCACCTCGGGGCTTCCCAATTAGAATCATGTCTTCGAAGGACCCAGGTCCTGTGTGAGTCCCCCAGGGGATGTGCCGCTGTAGAATAGAGGACTCTGGGTTTTAAAAGTCCTCTGCCACTGGCTTCAGATACAGTTGAAATGCAGCTGATAAGTCCCTGAAAATCAAAATAATTCTCATACAGATAGAGAGTGAGCATAAGTCAAAGGTTTATTAAACCCATTACTCATGAATTCTACATGATGCTAAAACTACTTTGAAAGGCAGTACCTGAGCTGCATATAGTGAGCTAAGCCTATAATACTAGTAGTCAGGGGTGATAAGGATCTAGAGTCTCAGGCTAGCCTGAGCTATGTAGTGATAAGGATCTAGAGTCTCAGGCTAGCCTGAGCTATGTAGTGAGTTCGGGGCTGGCTTAAGGTACAAGGGAAATCCTGTCTAAAAAACAGAGTTGTGGGGCATGGAGAAGGAATACAAGCAATCCAGGAACTACAGGGCAGGCACCCAGCAGGAGACTGTCAAAATGAAATTTTACATATAAAAGCTAACCCCTTTGGAGGTTGTCCTTTCTTCAGTCATGCAGAGATTTCTTGTCTTTCTACTGGACAAAATTTGCATTCAATATAATTTTTTTTGGCAAGTATATAGCCTTGTGAATTTTGGTCTCTTAAGGAATATTAAGTGTGTTTTTAAAAAAGAAAACTATTTCTCCACTTTTTATCGTATCTTCAACACATGGGGGGAGGAGAACACGAGGGAATGAAATGATCAAGATGGGGGAAAGAGAGAGAGGGAGAGCAAAGAAAGAGATATTTTGATCAAGAGGCCATTATGGGACTAGCAAGAAACCTGGCACTAGGAAAATTCCCAGGAATTCACAAGGGTGACCCCAGCTAAGACCCTAAGCAATAGTGTAGAGGCTACCTGAACTGGGCTTCCCCTGTCATCAGATTGATGACTGCCCTAATTGTCAACATCCAGCAGATGGAAACAGATGCAGAGATCCACAGCTAAGCACTGGGCTAAGATCCCAAAGTCCAGTCGAAGACTGGGAGGAGCAGTAAAATGAGCAAAGGGGTCAAAACCATGATGGGGACACCCCAGCTTATCTGGGCTAATGGGAGCTCACTGACTCTGGACTGACAGCGGGAGAACCAGCATAGGACCAAACTAGGCTCTCTGAATGTGGTTGTATGGCTGGGGCAGTCTGAGGGGCCACTGGCAGTGGGACCAGGATTTATTCCTACTCTTGTACTGGCTTTCTGGAACCCATTCTCTTTGAAAAGATACCTTGCTTAGTCTATATATAATAGGTAAGACCTTGGTCCTCTCTCAAAGTGATGTGCTAGACTTTGTTGACTCCCCATGGGAAGCCTTATCCTCTCTGAGGAGTACATAGGGGTAGGTTGGGGAGAAAGGTAGAGGGAGCAGGAGGAGGGGAGGGAGTGGGAACTGGGATTGGTATGTAAAACAAGAAAAGATTGGTTTCTTTTTAAAAAATAAATTAATTTAAGACGGGCAGTTGGTGCTGCACACCTTTAATCCCAGCACTCAAGAGGATGAGGCAGGCAGATTTCTGTGAGTTCTAGGCCAGCCTGGTCTACAAGAACTAGTTCCAGAACAAGGCTCCAAAATCTACAGAGAAACCCTGTCTCAAAATAAATAAATAGATAGATAAATGAATAAAATAATTAATAAGTTAATTTATAATTAATAATAATAACTAATTTAAAAAACAAAAAGGAAAAGAGTGGGCTGGGAGTCAGCAGCACACTTGCTGAACAAGGATGAGGGCCTGGGTTTGAATGCCCAGCAGGCACATAAAAGGCCAGGCATGGCATCTGGCACCTTCAGTCCTACTGCTGGGGAGGCAGACACAGGTGGATTCCCTGGGGTTGTTGACCTAGTCACCAATTAGTCAGGCCTAATTGGTGAACTCCATGTTCCCTGAGAGAGTCTGTCTCACAGAACTAGGTGAGAATGATGAAGGAAGGCGTACCACATCAGCATCCACCTGAGGCACGTGGCCGTGTACACTCTCACACACACCACATATAAACCAAGAGAAGAAAAGGTGCACCCACAGCATCCTCACAGAAAGGCTTCCCAGACCATGAGATGTGTGGCTGTGGATATGTGCTCTTCTATGATTTCCATTTCTGGATAAACCATTTATTCACGGTCTGTGATGGGAGAGTCACTACAGGCTTCCCACATCACAAAACACCTCTGCCTCTGCCTCCGACCTTCCAGAGATACACATCCTATCTCGACCAAGCTGCAGTCTCCCTCATGGAGACGCTTGTGGCTAGAGAAAAAGATAGAGCGTCAACCTCTGGAAAGCAGCCATGATACACATGGTCCCTGGGAAAGACACTGAAGAGGTGAGGGACCTGCCAGGTCCTGTCCTCTTAGCACGTCAACACAGATTTGTTTAACTGGCTGATGCTCACCCTAGATGCCAGGGTGATCACAACCACCACCAACATACCACACAGGACAAACAAGTGGGTCAATACATGGGTTTTAAGATTCGCAGGCAGGAGCAGAGAGTCTCCACTGAGCAGACCCTGTGAGAGTCTTCCATGTGGGCATTTTAGATCAGTGAGGAGAATAAATCCATGGCCCTAGGACAGCAGACTGATAGAAGTCCCATTGGAAGCAAAGAGCAAGGAAGGACTTCTCCTTGTATCATGTGCTCCACTGTGTCTACCAATGACTGAGTTCTGAGCAATGACTAAGCACTGATACACCTCCAAGAACAATTTACCCAAGACATTTTAGCCTGGGTATCTTCAGGAAACGTCAGAAGATCCCTAACATTGGTAATGTGGTTTTGTGTGTATGTTCATCTTTCTGAGGAGAGAGTCCACAACTTTGTCAGAATCTCCGTGTGTTGTATCCTCACACAGAATCCAATGACTGAGTAGAAAACTGTAAGAAGGGCTTAAAAATCCTCAGTGGGAGCTGGGTGGTGGTGGCGCATGCCTCTAATCCTAACACTCTGGAGACAGAAGCAGGTGGATATTTGTGAGTTNGAGGCCAGCCTGATCTACAGAGTGAGTTCCAGGACAGCCAGGACTACAAGAGAAACCCTGTCTCAAAACAAACTGGATCCATCCTATGAGGCATCAATATTGGTCTATCTATTCCTGAAGGAAGCTAAGTCAGCATCAAGCAGAGAAGAAACATATGCAGCCATGTGTATTGCTGCCCTAGGCTTGGTAGCCAGCCTGTGGTCTCAGCCTAGCTGCCTATCAAGAGAAGGGTGCAAAGAGAAAACGTGATTCCCTCTGCCACACAATGGAGTTCTATTCAGCCATAAAGAAAAGTAAAGTACATCAGTTTCAGAAAAAAAGGAATGGATGAAGCTGGAGATTATCATTTTAAGTGAAGAAAGACAAACATGATGTTTACTCTCATATGTGAAAACTAGAATCAACCTAAAGACTTGAAAATAGAAAGACTGTTCAGGATCAAGAGGAGGACTAGGGCCAGGGAGAGAGGGGAAGGAAGAAGGAAGGGTGGATGAAGTCAAGGCATGCAAGACACCTGTATGAAAATCTCCCAGTGAAACCAGTTAGTGTGTAATTAATAATTATAATTTTAAAAAGTTTCCATGGACAGTGCCATAGCCTTCAAGTGTGGAACTGGTCAGAAGGGTTGACTGACCTAAGCTGCCCTCGTGGCCCTATTACTCCTTCTGTCTGGAACCTTCTCTTCCTCTTGCTTCTCTTTTGAGTCCCCAGTCCCCACAAGGTCCATCTATACTTTGTGACTCTCAGCAAGGCACTTTCTCCACTGCGGGCCTTCTCTATTCATCCTGCCGTGGCCTTTATTAATAATTGCTCTGCTTCCTTCCTTGCTTCTGAAGTGTTTCAGAACAGGGAATGGAGGGGAAAGTGGGAGCTCACTGAATCCCAACAGCATTTGGCTTGGTGAGATGTGATTTTCTATTTGTTTGTTTGTTTGCTTGCTTTTGTTGTTGTTTTGTTTGTTTGCTTTTAATTTTGGACTCTCTGGTCTCTTGTATGGGAGGTCAGAGGATCTCTTCCTGGGTTTCCCTGACAGAAGCAGAAAATAGAGACACACAGACACAAACCCAAGTGAAGTGGTACCGCCTAGAAACCCTGAGCCATGATTACAAGCTACTTGGTTCCTAACCTGAGCCATTTCCTTTGCAAATTGTTTGGCTAGGGAACATTAGGACTCTGATTGAGGAGATGGGAGAGAAGGCAAGCTCAAAAAAACAGGGCAGGGGGTAGTCTGAAGAGGTAAAAATGATAACAAAAAAGGAAGAAAGGAACAAAGTATGGATTGCAAGGTAATACAAGAGGCTGTGGGAACAAAAGAGAGAAACTTCCCCAGACAATGTGAGCACATCCACTGATGTGCATGCGCAGCCCACAGCTATGTTTGCACAAATATATCGGGGTATCAAGAATGCTATAATGATACTCCATCACCCGTGGCTCTCATTTTAACCACTGTAATAAGCAAAACACACAGAGCACATTGCTGGCCCTCAAGACTATAATTTTCTCTGAGGAGAAATATTGCAAAAAAGGAAAAAGAGAGAGAGAGAGAAGAAAACATGATATTTTGTTCAGATCCTAAAAAAAAGCATTTTTCCCCTTTCTCTGCTGTTCTTTCCTTTCATTAAAATGTCCTTAAGTGCTTTTAAAGAAAACTAAGTAGGCCACAATTCTGGGATGTTGACTGAAAGATTATAAGTCTGGGAGGCTTCTGGGATGGCCGGAGAGAGGCCCAGGTCCCTTTCCTAAAACCCAGAGACCCATGGGGACCATGCCAGTTGCGCCTGGATTCCTCACGTTGAAATGATTTCTTATTTTGAAGAGAAATCAGGGACATTCTTACCCCTATTAGGCTTTGGAAAACTTGGACCTCTGCCAGATTTTATTGGAAAATTGCAACAAAGGAATTAGAGATAGCGGGTCCTTATATTCAGAGCGTTATGTGAGAGGCATATCGGAACCATATTTATTTCCAGATCAGCTCCACTCCTTGAGCCCGAGTATATTCTCTGTGTTTTGAATATTCACATTTCCTGTAATGCAGACCCTTCTGGTTAACTGTCCTTTCTCTCTTCCACTGTGAGTGCACATAAAATGCGGTTTGTAGGTAACCAAACAGCAAAAGTCACCACAATGGCATGGATGGGCTTTGGCCACTCAGAGCTTCAATTTCTCTAGGTAAACACGGGTCCAACTGGATCCACAGATGGTTTGGAACATGTAGAGATGTCACAGAAGACTCATCACAGCCAGGATGTAGAACCCATTGAGAACAGGACAGAGACTATATTCTCAAGCACATGGTGGTTATTGCCATAAACTCAACAACAACAACCAAAATGGGTACAATATTAGAGACCCTCCATGGTACCATTGCCTGGGTGGCTATTTAGGAGGCTAAGGCTAGCCCAAAATAAACTGTAACTGTGCTCTGGACCTGCAACATTAGGATGCTTCTACATCACTAAGTTTCTAGTCATCCAACCTTTGCAGACCGTTCTTATTCTTGAGCGTGCCTCTTGGGCATTCTAAATGCTGCCAAGTTGACACTGGGATTTACCATTGAGGTGGTTCTCTCAGTGTTGTCTTTATTATGGCCCACTAGTATGAGCTGGCTTGTGGGAGCCTTTGAGGACTAAGAAAAATGGCCCCTACAAAGAGGCTAGCCTGAGGCAAGGACACTGGTCTCATTCTTTCTTGTTGACCTAAGTGGTTTCCATGAACTGATGAACTTAAGGGACCTGTTCAGACAAAGAGTAGGAGGGGGAAAAAAACCTATTTTGGTGTAAGATAGATACCTTGTGATGTTTTCTTTCTCTTCATAAATGTCACTGCCATTTTACACTACTGGTTTTTACACAGCCATGGAACAGACAAAGCCATGGCAATCTCTGCTTTATTTTATATTTGGTGTTGATTCAATATACTTTATACTGTTTCTTTACTCACTAAAAAAATGAAGACAAAGATATGTGTGCATTTATCCAAAGGCAAGAAAGCAAACTTAAAGGTTTACAAGGAATTAGAATGCTCTAAAAGGGTAAAGGTTGGGCCATCTTTTCTACAATAGCATTGAGCACAACATTGGGCTACCAATTCCTGCTGATTGGCTACCTAATTCTGCACTTCTCATATGCATGGCTTCAGCAAATGGAGCAGCATGGGGTGGGTGCTTGCTTGGCGGGATTTGAGTAAAAGAGAAAGGAGAGGCAAGGGAAGAAGAGAACTGACTGCTTCTGGTTTAGATGCTCTAGATGCTCAACTGGTCCACACCCAAATCTTGGATGAAGCTTCTGATTCTAAACTTTTGTTCTCTTAACTTCCAGGAAAATAGATATGACTGCCGTTTAATTTGTTGTTCTATTATCATTTAATGGCAAGCACGTCAAGTTTCTTATGATTAATGAAATGGCTATCTTAAAACTTCCTCAATAGAAGAATAAAAGAGCATCTCGTAGATGGACACTTCCAGCCATAAAGTTCTTATAGACAAGGCTTCTGGATGATTCTGTAGTTCTCTCCTAAGGGGACAATAGGGTCAACTTCATTGTAGATGTATGAATATGACTCTTAGTGTGAGTCAGGAAGCTAAAATGCTTAAAACATGAGAACTGGCTGGCAGAATTCTCACCCCGCTTCCTCCAATCTTGAATTCAGAAGCATATATACCAGTTTCTATTCTCAGGAGCCTGCACTGGAGACCTCTTCTTCCTACCTCCATGGCCCAGAATGAGCTTGGCATCAGGTCCCTGGATCGGGACTGGTACTGAGAGGCAGGCATCACACCTCCTCACAATTGCTCATCTCTGCCGCTCAGCTTTTCTCACACCCTTTAGAGTCCAGTGAGCACATTGGACTCTCTGGAAGGGCTGGATCCTTCGACAGCATTGTCAGATGCTGCTACCAAGTGCCTGGGCCCTGGCTTCTTGCTCTCTTTCCAAGAAGCACTTTTCACGGAGGCCCCCACGTTATGAAAGTCAGGCTGGTTTCTCTCATTGACTGCTCACAAAAGCACGTCAGTAAAGGAGGATTGGAACCATATTTTATCCTTCTTGGCGGTACTCCCATTCAGACTGCAGGGTGATTGTCTTCATGTATTTCTGCACAGGCATGACACTGTCCCGGTTGCCGTCCCATGGAGCAAGGACAGGACCAGGAAGCTGTGCACTGACTAGACTCTCAACAAATACTTCTGGATGCATAAAAACAATTCCAATGGTTCCTTTGCGACTTCCTTTTGCATTAGCAGTGCTCAGAGACAGGGAGTTTCAGTGAAAGGCCCCTGCATATGTCCAGCCACCTTTCTTTGCCCACTAAACTCTGCAAGCTTCTGAGCCATATTTGGGCTGAATCAGAGCCTGCGAGTCTCCTGCTGTGTGTCCTCCTGTCTCAGTCTCCTTTCACGGTCCCATGGGCATCTGTTTGGTCTTTAGCAATGTCATTATCTCCAATCCAATGAATACTTCACATGGGCCTCCCATAGGAGGAAATGACAGTCACCTTCCCACAGTCTGCGTCTCAGACACCCTCTGTCCTTCATTCAAATTCCAATTCATATTTTCTTACTCTTGACAATTCATCTTTATTGCCAACTTGACTGGATTTAGAACCAGCTAGAGACACACCTTCGGCCTTGACTGTGGGGACATCTCCAAAAAGGCTTTACTGCATGGGAGTGACACCATTCCATGGCTGGATAAGGAGAAGGCAATTTGAGCACCACCATTAACCTCGCTCTGCTTCCTGACTTTCGCTACAATGAGACCAGCCACTTCCTACTCCCGTCACCATGTCTTCCCTCCCTTGACAGGCTATATCCTCAATCTTTGAACCCAAATAATTCTCTTCTTCTCTGGAGCTGATTTTGTCACAGTGATGACAAAAGTGGCCCAGGCACCCGTAGAGACTAAATTAGGGCCAGAGATGGTCAAGAGGTCACTTCAGGCATGCTCCTAGGGAGCTAGCCATAACAGCCCCAGAAGCTTTGACACTTCTGGCAATATTTTCTTGAGAGCAGCCCTGTCACTACTACAAACAGTTCACATCACAATCCCCACAGCTGGTGACCGCCTACTTAAGACCTTGGAAAAGTGTTGATGCAAAACTCACTTGTCTCTGATTTTCTTAAGTGTCATGTGACTTGACTGACCTAGACAATCCTCAGGCCTCTGAACCGGAAGTTAGCAGTTAAAGGGCTACCCAGCCAGGGGAGATGGAAATGGCATTTCTGTGTGACTGATGCTGCTCTGAGGACACTTGAAACGCCTTAGCCTCCCCACAGCCCACAGGGTCTGCACCAATTGTTGGTCCTGCTTTACAGGTGAAGACATTCAGACCCAGAAAGATCAAGTGACTCTTGCAAGGCCACACATGCCAAGGAGTCTGGAAAGGAGATGTACTGGCTGAATGGCGCCAGAGTCTGTGCAGTGACCACTAGGCTGGCCAGCTCTCCTTCATTCTGTGTCATTAGTATTCTAGAGTTCATGCAACTCAGGATGGTTTTTGTCAGGTGTGTATCTTACTTGCATCACTGCTGTGACAAACTACAAGGCTCATGGGTTGAGGGTACATCCAGTCCATCCTTAGGTGGAAGCCATGGTTCCAGGAGCGTGAGGCAGCTCACAATGCAGCCACAGTCAAGGAGCAGGGAGAAGGATTCTGGTACAAGGCTTCCTTTCTTCTTCTTATTGAGTCTGGGACCCAGGCCACGGTGGAGTGAACTGCACTTATTAGGAAAAAAGTTGACTTGTGATTGGGTTTTGTCACTGAGGAGCATTGTCATTAGCAAAATGTACGAAGAGAATGACATTGTGAGTGGAGGGAACAACAACTCAGAGAGAAAATAAAAGGAGCCTGGGCATGGCAAGTCAGAGAAGCTTTGACAGCCTAAGCAGACCCCATAGAAGAGCCACAGAAGGCAGAACACGGAAAGGGTAAGTTCTGAGTGGGGATGGGCATGAAGCCTGGATGCCCTGGGAGGGAATCACTGGCTACTCAACAGCCTCTTCCTTTCTGTCTTTGCTGCAGAATTCCTCAACACTCCCGTCGTCCCAGGCATGCTGTTCTTACTCTTCTAACTCAATGGCAAGCTCTAGTCCCTCTGCCAGTGAGAATCTGGGGACACATGCTCACACTCTTTTTGATCTTATAACATTTTCACCCTACCATCCATTATGGTCCCTGAGCCTTGGAGAAAGGGTGTGGTATAGAAGTCCCATTTATGGTAGAGAATTCTGTGGTCTCCTACTTTGCACCTTAAAATGCAATACTAAAGAAATTTGAGTTTGTTTTTACATCAATTTGTTTGTATGTGAGTGACTGTGTGTGAGTCTCTCTTTCTCTCTCTCTCTCTCTCTCTCTCTCTCTCTCTCTCTCTCTCT
>LOJH01010016.1:3664-15792 GCA_001685095.1 Ellobius talpinus
CGCGCGCGTGCGTGCGTGCGTGTGTGTGTGTGTGTGTGTGTGTGTGTGTGTGTGAGTTGATGTTCATTATAGTTACAACCGCTCTTAGGAGGGACCCTGACCCTTATCCATCTTTGCTCTTCATTCTTTTCCTGTCTTCCTGGACTCTTTGCCTGGCTCCTACCCTGCTTGCTCCTCCTGCTTTGGTGCCATGGAGGGCCCCTCACTTGCACTAACATTTATTCTCCCCTCCTTCCTACATCAGAACAGTGGGGTCCTGGGCCCTGACTGTCTCACCTCCCCGTGCTCCCTGGGGCTCAGTGCTGGGTTGGGGGGCATGTTCTTCTTTGGAATCCTCTGTGACCCTCTGACTTTTCTCCGCTCCACTCCCACAGTCCTTTGTTCTCTCCTGAGCATCCACACCTCCTGAGGGCCTGCTTCATGGGGAGCCATGCTTACCTCCTTTGAGATGGATAAATATGTCCTCACCGTGGAGGTCAAGGCCAGGCAGGGGAGATTCCTTTTAGACCAGTGGTTCTCACCTTCCTGATGCTGCCTGCATCCTTTCCTACAGTTCCTCGTGCTGCGGTGACCCCAATCATAAAATTATTTCATTGCTACTTCATAGCTGTAATTTTGCTGCTGTTATGAATTGTAATATAAATATGTGATATGTGAAAGGGCCATTCGACCCACGGGGGTCATGGCCCACAGGTTAAGAAGCACTGTTTTAGAGCCTTATTATTTCTCTCCTGTCCCAGGCCTGGCACAGCTCCCTCCATTTTTGGAGGAGGTCTTGACAGGTTCTCACCTGAAAAGGCCCTGAGGTCCCGGAAGGGTCCCCTGCTTCTCAGCATAGGTCCAGCCTGAGGACAAGGCCCTCCCTGTTGCACAAGAGTATGGGAAAGGCCTTAGAGAGTGAAATTAGCCCCCAGCCTAGGGCCTAGAGCCCTCATTTTGGCAGGAGTGGCGGGGCTACTAGAACCAGCTCTGGGTGCAGGGTTAGACCAGGCTGCCTCTGAGAAGAACAATAAGAGGGACTTGCAAAGCTCCAGGGAGCAGCTGTTTTCCATTTGTACCCTGTGGAGAGAAAGCACAGAGGAGGGTAGTGAGGGAACCCAGGAGCCAAGAGCAAGAAAACCAGAAACAGACCGAAGAGGAGGCTGAGCCTGTGGCAGGGAGGGTAATGAGACAAGAGCGAAAAGAAGGGAGGAAGAGAGAAAAGGAGCTGGGGGCGGAATGTGCCTTGACACTCAGGCAGGAACAAAGGCTTGTGCACTGCCATAGATAAGGCTAAGCACTGAGTACTAACCCAGCCCTGGCCAGGGGAGCACATGGGTGTGGGCATGGCAGGCCTGACAGCCATCTGAGGTAAAGGATCCAGGCAGTGGTGGGCACCATGCCACCAGGCTCCTGCTGCAGTCGTGGTTGGCTGGCTGGCTGACTGGCTGGCCGGCTGACTGGCTAAGAGCACCATGTTTGGTAAAACAGCAAGCAGTAGCTAAGAGCACCTGCCCAGGGACACGGAGGTTATGAAGACTTGGTAGGTACACTGAAGCCCCCAGAACCTGTGTGGCTGCTTTCGAGGCTGAGGCCTTGTGGCCAGAGCCCTCAGGAGACCCTGACTCTGGGCTGTGTCACCTGACTCCTACCTGAGTGCTAAAGAGACCCATCAGAGAGCAGAGGAGCCCACTTCTCAGGGAGCGTTCCTTGGTATATGGCTTCTCGGCTGGGCCCAGGGCCTCAGAAAACCCCAGGGCCCCCAGCACTAATTGAAATCTGTTGATGTGAACACACTGAGGAGTACCCAAGGCGAGGACCAGGGACAGTCTCCTGGGCACTTGGAGGCAGAGCAGCAAGTTGTAAACAGCTTAATGAGCCATGACAGAGCCAAGTGGACCCAGCCTGGCTGGGGCTGCTGAGTGAGATGTGGGCATTAAGAGTCTGACCCTAGGTTCTCAGAGCACGTGCCCGGAGAGCTCACCCACAGCTGCTGGTGTGTGTGTGATGTGGGCATCCACCCGCACCAAGCCTTATACAGCACCCGTCTCCACTGTACCCTGGGGCTTCTAACACAGTCCTCCCTTCTCTCTACCTGCCCAAATGTGAACTCTAGAAAAAGCTTCCTGACCACACCACTGTGGCACTGACCTGGCCCAGTCCGTACCTGTCATTTCACTGTCCTGGACCTAGTTGCCACTTATGGGTGGACTGGACATGTAGTCCGTGTTCGATAGAGCTATACGTTATATACTCAATTATAAATAGAGCCTATGCAAAGGCCCCGGTAGCAGCTCAATAGGAGAGTAGAAAAGGGGAATGATAGGGAGACAGCCAGATCCCTGTCCACTGGCCAGCCCCGCTAGATCCTGGTGTCACTGCCTCTAAGGATAGGGGCCTTGAATGTCTACCCGTCCCTCTAACCACAGCATGAGAGTTTGTTTCCTCTGATTTTCTTTCTCAGATTATCAAAGCTCCTTACCACCATTGAAAAAAAAAGTGTTCCAAATGCTCTCTGTAATATTTTGGGATGAGGCAAGCCGATTGGATTATACAATGAACTTGAGGTAGCCTTCCTGCCTAAGAACCCCTCCTACTATATATATATACTGCAGTTCATTAGGCTGTCTTCCTGACAGAGCCAGGTCTGTCCACCTCTTTCTGGGAGTTACGTCCCTACCCCAGACATGCTCTGAACTGGTGTAACCTCAGCATTCAGCCCGTGATAGGAAAAGCTCTTGGCAGAGCCACAAGGCAGACTCTGCTGGCCTCCCGCGCTCCCCATATGTGTTGCCATCCTTCTGTGACTTCCGCATGGGCACCGGCTCCGGGAGGGGGCAGCCGAGCCCTGGGGGCCGCTTGGAAAGAAGGCAGAGTGGGCCAGCAAGCAGTGTGTCTAAAAGCGTCTGGAGTGGGCGAACGCCTGTGCGGTGCGGGGCTGAAATGCACAGTTCTATGGTCTGCCTGGAGACATGAGAAACTGCACCTCTTCCCCTAGCCCTTCACGAGGATCTGAAGCTGTCTGCTGGGCTGTGTGTGTGTGTGTGTATGTGTGTGTGTGTGTGAGAGAGAGAGAGAGCATTAGAGAGAGGCTGTGGAGGGAGAGGGAGCTGGTTCTGCAGTTGTCCTTTCTCTGTGAGGAACTGGAGCAAGGCCCTCGCCGCCTCAGCTTAGCTGTTTGTGGTGAAGACCCTAATGTCTCACGCCTCCCTCTGACCCTACCTGTGAGGGTTAATGAGACAGAATTAGCTTGTGAAGTTGGGGCTTGGCCCCAGTCAGCCTCCTTAAGACCAGGAGGTAGCCTTGCCCCTGTGCCACTTGACGTGAGCTTCGTGTCCTCATCAGAGGCCCCAGATCGCTCTGTCCCCATCCTCCACAGCGTTGGGTTCTCTCCTGGGCTCCAAGCACGCTCCCACCTCATACTGAGCACACCAGGGCCCAGTATACGCCCCTCAGCTACTCTGCTTCGAGACTGAGAGGCCTCCAGGACTGTCACCAGGTCTCTTCCCATCCTGCCATCTGCCCAGAGAAGCACTGAACAAAAGCGAGGACAGACTGAGACCTGTGTCAAAGACGTGCAAGCAAGCATGCATTTAACCCTGGGCCACACTGTTCCCCAGTGCTGGGTCTAAAGTCAGGCAGCCTGACATGAACTCTATCCCTTACGCTCTCTCTGTGGTTCTGGGTTTCTAAAGTGGGATGGTGAAAGTACTTTCTCTAGGGTTTCTGTGGCATTGGCTGAAGCAGTTTGTACCCAGCATGGTGACTGGACAGAGTGGACACTTAGAGCCCAGTACCCAGTGTTACCCCTATACTTCACAGCAAGGTAGCCCTGGGTCGTGACTCCTTGGCTCAGCCTCAGCTTTCTGGGCTCAGGGATGTGGGCTGGGGCCGCTCCCCTTTACTAAACCCCCACTCACACTTCCTTCGGCTTCTGTTTTCACAGCTGAGCTGTTCATGGAGCAGAAACACCTCAAGGAAGCAGGTTTCTGCATCCAGGAGGCTGCTGGCCTCTTCCCCACCTCTCACTCGGTGCTCTACATGCGAGGCCGGCTGGCTGAGGTGAAGGGCAACTTGGAAGAGGCAAAGCAGCTGTACAAGGAGGCGCTCACAGTGAACCCGGACGGCGTGTGCATCATGTACAGCCTGGTGAGTCACCCTCCCTCCCGCCACCTCCTTGCTTCACCCTTCAGACTAGCACCTTGCTGCTGCTGCCGCTGCCACTGGGCGTCTCCAGAAGGTGACTTCCTGCCAGCTCTGCTGCGAGAGGCATCTTATAGGTGTGAGCTGTTTCCCTCCTATCAGAGTCTACATTGATGGAAAAAAAATCTAGAAGGGTTGGTTGACCTTTTTTGTGGCTTCCATGTTGTTGTGAAATTCTCTATGTGATCTACATCCAAAGATTCCGTGGACTCCTTACCCTGGGAGCTAACCCAGACTCTAGGCATTTCCCCAAATGCCTTGTATGAGGGTCCTCAGACTCTCCCCAACCTTTGAGCTGCCTCTTCCATTCCATAGGAGCTCTGTCTCCTTAGGGTTCTCAAGGGTGAGCCATGTCAGGTCTGGCATGAGTGTATACTGCAAATGGCCCTGGGTTGTAAAAGGGTCCATCAGACACCAGTTCTAGAACATGGATCCTGGACCTGGGTACCAAGGGCACAGTGACACACCTACAACACCCACAGGTGGGGAGGTTTGGTAGCCTGTCTTAGCTACCTTCTACCTTGGGTGATCATGGGTAGTCACTGTCTCTGAACCTTGATTTTGCTTATCCATCCAGTGACAATTCTACGGCCTGGGAAGCATCGTGATTCTTACTCTGTAGAATTAGACTCCACAGATGACCTTCCCCCTGCTTTCTGTAGCTGCTTCTGGAGAATGGAAATCAGGACAGACAGAGTAGCAGGAAGCAAGCCCAACCGCAGAGGCACAAGTGGTCTTGGAAGGACCATTTCAGAACCCGTAGTTATCTAGGTCCTGTTGAGGTCTGGGTTCCAGTTGGTTGCCCCCTCACCTTAAGAATGGCTCTCGCAGTGTTCCTGACATCTGGCACAGGGAGATCACAAGGATGGGAATAGTTTCATGTGGTCAGAGGGTTTCCACAGCCTTCCACAGAAGGGGACTCAGCCCCGGCAAGAAGCCAGAAGGGTTGGGTTTCAAATTGGGTTTAAAGAGTTTAGGAATATACTAAAGAAATCACTTGAGAGACCAAAGCATCTTATATTATTTCTACCCCAGTAGCCCTTGAAAACAGAACCAAGCAAACATTCCCTGCTCAGCCCTAGCTCCTGTTGTCAGGTTTCCTTTTAGGTTGTTTGAATTTTGAGCCCCAGATAAAGAAATCGCAGGCCACATCACACAGCCCTGTCTCTTCTCATAACTTCCTCCCGTCCTGTGGTCAGCCCAGCTGGCATTTGCTGTTTTTACAAGGCACATCCCCCTTCTCCTGCGTTTCAGACATCAGCTTAGCTGGTTAATGCCTCACTAGGGGTCATGTCCAGAAAACCTGATTACTGAGGAGGACCGGGCTGGCATGATTCACAGATATGAGCCTGCAGTCTCAGCCCTCAAGCCCAGCAAAATCCAATAACAAGTACAATTTCGAAGTAACAGCGTACCATTTTTCATTTATGCTTATTATTGTTTGTAGCTATTTTCTTGAAATTGAAGCAGTTGCCAACCATGGGTTTCCATGGTAACTGAATAGCTGTCCAGAGTAGCTCCCTGCAGATGTTTCTGAAATGGTCCCTTTTCTCTTCCTGGGGTGCCTTGCTGATTTAATGAAATTGGAGCAAGTCGGAGTCAGGCCTGCCCACCCTCAGTTTCCAGCAAGCAGAGGGGCAGTCGGCTCCTGTGTGGGCAGCCCATCCCTTTCCACAGGCTTTGTTCCTGCCAGCATCCCACACATATGCATAAAGAATAGCAAATTGCAAGCCTGGAGAAGATTTACTAAGCATATTTTCCTAAAGACGTGTGAATGCTTTTAGCATGTTGATTCGAGTGTTCCCCTCATCTAAATGTCTTCCTTGTACTGACCTGCGACTCAGGTCATCAGGGCTCCCACCCTGGGTCTGGCCTTGGTTTACTTGGGGGACTTAAGGACACTTAACTTCCATGTTCCCAATGCCCCCTTTTGTAAATGGATAATAATGGTCCCTAGACTATAGTGTTCTTGTAATCAAATGAGATCATGCACATGAAAGTCTGCAGTGAAATAGGAAAGGAGGTTTAGACGGCATACAGACCACTCTTCATTTTCCAGGCCCCCTCCACTGACAGACATTGGAAATCAATCATAGCATAGCTCTGCTTTGAAGCATCATTGGAGCCTGGGATCTTTTTAAATGTGATATAACACCATGGGAAGTATTTCTAGTGGGTTAGGCCAGTTTGATATTTCTACCAAGAATTGATTGTAAAACGATCTGCAGAGAATGAGAGACAGTGTTTTGTGTATTCTGGGATAGATGCATCCTTAGAGAGTTATCCAAAGAAAAGAACAGAGAGGGGTACTGGTCCCCCACCATGAAGTCACTGCCAAGGCAGGTTCCTAGGGAAGACACTGTAGCTGTATAACACCACTGAGCCTTTACAGAAACACAGCCTATAGTAGGTGCAAGCAGGAGAGCTATCCTTTCCTGTGGGATTTCAGCCACATACAAGCCTGGGCTGGAAAATTCTTCTGAAGTCATGGGGAGGTCCCCCTTGCCCAGAGTCTGGAAAGAGGAGGGTGAGGATATTCCTAGAGTACTGTGTAGGGACCAGGTTTGAACCAACATCATAGGGCAGGGCTGGCAAACACCAGGAGAAGAGAGCTCACTGGGGGCAGAAGCCTGCGAAGGTTTCTAAGACAGGGACAGGTGTTCTGCTGCCCTCCCAAGATGCCATGGGGGAGCTCTGCCTGGTTCTGACTTCACCCTCCATGCAAGTTAGGAAGGCATTGTCTCCTGGGCAGTTGTGTGCCTGAGGTGGTGGGAAGAGGAATGACAAGGACATAACGCTCTACTGTGCCCACAGCAGAGTCCAGAGCAAGAGGATCCCTGATCCGTCAAGTCCTGGAGGCTGTCACAGGTAGTAGGAGTGTCTGCCAGGCAGTCTCCACCTTCCTCCACCACCCGAAACCCTCCTCGGCTAGAGTACTTGAACTCCGTGTGTTGGCGGAAGGCTGTAGTTGAGAAGCCTGACATTGTCTGCCCCATGTAGCATGAGTAGAGAAGCAGAGTCTTTATTGGTGTCCACGGAGGAGGAGGGTTGGTCTTCAGGGAGGGCAGGAAGGGACTCCGGGCTCTTACCCTTCATCTCTCTCACAGAACTTCTCGGTAGCCCTGGGCACTTCCAACACAGCTGGGATACAGGAGCCTGACATTGGCTAATGGTCTGACCAAGCCAATGAGAGCCCTCTCAGGAGGGTGTTCCTACGTTAACACCTTAACAGGGAGGGTCATCGGTTGTTCCTGAGGCTGAGATTGAAGCTTGACTCCATTTCCCAAAATAATGAAGGAGAACGTCATTTTCCTCCCATCTCTCTGAGTTGCCGCATTCAATCCTCATCCCCATCATACAAAAGTCAAATGAACGACAGAAGAAGCAGACAGTAGTAAATGATTGAGGGCTGGGGGAAGTGACAGTCTCCGAGGTTGTCTGGAACACTCTCCTAGACAGTCTTCAGCAGAAAACCTACAGTTTTAGAGAGGTGCCAAGACAAAGGAGTAGGACCTTGACACTCTAGGGATAGCAGGTTTGGGAAGCCAGGTGGGACGCTAATGCTGGACAGAGGCCCATGAGTGTCCTCTGGACATTCTAAGGGGCCCTTCTGGGGCCCATCAGGACCTGATGTTGAGTTCTGTAACCAACCTTTGTCCCTCTTGTAGAGATGAAGAGGACTTTGTAAATATCTTTATTTGCTTTCAGACAAATGGGCAGAAGACAAAATTTCTCCTGTGTCTGCTTCTTTTCAGTTGCCGTTAGCTCAGAATAGCCTTCTTGCCAAAGTGGCATATGTAGGGTTAGATCATTCTGCAGTCTCAGCTCCACTAAAGACTCAAGCTCTGGCCACAGGTGGGCCCACTCCCTCCACCCTTGGCTTGCCTTGGATTGTAAGGTGCTTCTCTGCTCCCGAGACAACTCAAGGCACTCAGCTCTGAGTGGGCACTCAAGGTATTGTGCATAGCACCTGCTTTGCTCTCCCAGGGACGGACTTCAGAGACATAGATTCTTGCTCTCTTATTGGGAACTAGCTGCAGGTTCTCCCAGAACCTTTCCTCCTTGGGCACCACAGTCACAGTGGGAAACCCTTCCATACCAGCTTTGGCTCATTGTCTAATGCCCAGGGATGCAGTTTCTGG
Organism: Ellobius talpinus; assembly: GCA_001685095.1. Classification (NCBI taxonomy): domain Eukaryota; kingdom Metazoa; phylum Chordata; class Mammalia; order Rodentia; family Cricetidae; genus Ellobius; species Ellobius talpinus. Next base: position 11,989 of record LOJH01010016.1, read on the forward strand.
GTTATCTCCCCTTCCATCTGCCCTGGGAAGGCAGGGAGATAGCAGTGTTGCCACCTCTCTCCTCCTTGATGGCACAGTGATGTAAACTATTCTCCTTCATTGATCTGCTCCTCAGTGTACATCAGCCACGCGACAGGCTCAGGAGTGGTGTGGCCCCAGAGACATCTTTGCACATCTTCCCCCGCCCTGCTGCCTCCCACCTACAGCACTGAGAACTGGGTTCAGAGGCCAGAGAGGTGGACTCTGGTTATAAAAGCCTGTAGAGCATCCCACCCAGCCTTCCGAGTCCTGGAGGAGTGGTACTAGATTCTCGGAATGACAAATCAGAGATGGCCAGCCTTGCCCAACCATAAGTTATGAGAAAACTTACGCATTATGTTGCTAGGCTTTTTTTTCTTCTTTCTTATGTCAAAGGGAATATAATTTTGGCCCTTGTGACTTCAGAGCATGCTTTAGGGCTTAGAGGACAGCATGGGGTCCCGTAGTGGCAGCAGCCTGAGCGCCAGTCCTACCTTTACCCAAGCGGACTTCTGTTGGACCACATCATATCAGTGTGGGGTAAGGGTCTTCCATACACATTGCCTTGTAGTTTCAGGGGAAACTGATGATCAGTTGGGAGCTGAGGAGGGAAGGAAGAAGAGGAAGACCGAGACAGGGGTCAGAATTCCCTTTGGAACTGCTTCTAGTGCTGGTTAGCTAAGGTCCCAGTACAGTAGCTGGCTCTGGGAGAACTGGCCGGCAGTTGAACATGACTTTCAAGCCCATCTGACCTGCACTTGAGGTTCACCTTGCCTTGCTCACTGTTTAACCTTGGCCAAGGTTCCTGCCTCTCCAGAGGTTCAATGTTCCTGTTTGTGAAATGGGGATGGCTCTGCCTAGTATATAGGCTGTTGTTAGAATGTAATCATGTAAGGTCATGGGCCAGTGGCCGAGTCCATCTGTCCCTTTCTCACTCTGAAGTGGAGCTCCTGGGCCATGTTCAACTGCTCTCAGTTGACCAAGCTCAGAGGCTTGTTGCACCAAATCTGCTCCTCACCAAGTACCTCAGAGAGAGGTGGCCGAGGCATAGGTGTTCAGGACACAAGTCCCATGTACCTTGTGAATGGGGCTGAATGAACAGAGTGCAAGGCCATGCAGATGTTAGCTAAGGAGAGGAGTGGAGGGGATGCTTCCCAAGAGGCTCCAAGCTGGGGGAAGGTGGGGATTGCGACCTTGTCTTGCAGTCTCTTGCCTTGGCTGATCTGAGGTAGTTGAAGAGGTGCCGTGGTGGCAGCCTTTGGTGAGGCTCTCTGCTGGTTCTGCTGGCCCTGTGCTCTGGGCTGTCATCCTGCCAGGCTGGTTTGGCATCTGTTTGCTGACATTACAGAGGAAGAGTGTCCTGAGAGGCTGAGAAGTCAAGCTTGGTGCCCTGGCATTTGTAGAGGCCCTCTAAAGTTGAACAGAGCGATGACACATGACACAGACCTCAGGGCCCCCAGATGCATCTGCCTCTGTTGCATGTGTCCTAGGTTGCAGGGGCCAAAGCAGGGTGCTGATGGTTCTTGAGGGGAGCTATAGTGGATGGCTTGAGGAGTACAGGCAACTGAGGGAGTGGGAAGACCAGAAATCTTGTCTTTGGGAAGAATGGAGGTGGGGTGGAGGGCTGTGGAGGCTATGCCTGGGGGAGCCATCGATTGAAGCTTCTGTCTGGCAGACAAGTTTGTTCAGTAGGACCATCTTGGCCGTTTGATCCCCAGATGAGGTGATTTCATTGGGAGTTCCTCTCTGTGTCTCCCTGGAGGCATGCTCCTTGTAGCAAGCAGAAGCGGAGGGGGGCGGTGCTAGTGCAAGGTGCTACCTCCCCAGCATCCGACAGGCCAGGGTTTAGAATCTCCTCCACCCCCACCCCTCCTGCCCAGCTTGCCTGGCTGGGCACAGGTTCAGATCATGATGAGATTTGGGCACAGTTGACTCAAATTTAGCTCCAGAATCCATTTTATCAACAAAGGAATGGGAAAGACTGTCTGGGGTTACAACAGAGGGTAACGACTAATTAACCCCCTTGTCCAATAAGCCACCCTGTCCTCAAATGGCTATTTCTCCACTGAAAACGCAGCCTCCTACTCTACCCCCTGAGGACTTCAGAATGAGTCAGGGCCAGTCTTGACCAGAGGTGAGCCTGGCAAAGGCTTCCATTTCCTGATTTGCTGTAAGCCAGAGTCACAGAACCTCTGGGCAGTCCAGTGCTTTTGGCCTCTTAGCCCAGAGGCTTCTTCTTTGAAGACAGCTCCATTCAGTCAGAGAAGCCAGCTGGGTCTCTAGACTAGTACACTGCACCCCAGAGACCCACAAAGAGAAAGGGATGGGCATAGGCTTGGCAACACAAGGGCAACAGCCACCAGCCTAGAAGACCCCTCCTAGGCTGGGCCCCCAGTGGATCTGGGCACTTTCTCAGCAAGGGCCTCTTCAAGAGACCTGGGGTTAGTATGTCACCTGGACCCTAGGTGGATCTGGGAAGAGTTGTGTCCTTTGCTTCCAACAGGGAAGTGGAACTGGCCTGTGACTCTAGTTCTGGAAGGGGTGTGGGACAGAAGGGCGTGTCCCCAGTCTGGTTGGGCAGGCTTGAAGGTGACACACCTGATCAAACCTGGAGCCAGCACTGACCTGGAAGCATGCAGCCTCCCCGAGTCTCCTGAAGAGGTGCCTTCCAGTGCAGTGGCTCCTCCGCATGCACGGCAGTGTCTTTACACAGGGCCTCCGGAGAGCTGCTGTCTCCAGCAGCCTCCCAGCTGATTCCCAGCTTCCCAGCTGGAAAGGCTGTTACAGAATTCCAAGAATGTGCCTGGAGCTCAGAAAGAAAATTCCCAAAATAGCTTCTATAAATACTTTAGGGCAGGGGTGGGGAGGAACAGTTTGCTCGGCCCACAGCTGGCCTAGAACTAAGTACTGCTTCCCAGGGTAGGCTCCCTAAGAGATGATAAAGCCATGCCCAACCCTGCCTGGCCTTCCTGCTGTGCCCCTACTTTAGGGAGACATCATGGTGGGGCACTGGATCAATGGGGGTGAGACAGTGTTAAGTGACAGAGCTTAGAAAGGCTAGCAAGACCCTCTCTATACCAAACTGTAGCCTCAATTCTAATCTGTAGCTCAACAGAAAGCCTGACTCCTAACAGGGAAATGCCCCCAGAGCCCTCAGTCTCCAGACTGTCTTGAGCAGACCTCAGCTAGGCACAGGCCCCTCAGACTGCCTGCTTTGGGGGGCTCTTGTAGGCCTGAGCTGTACAAGTCCAGCTCAGGATGCCCTTAAGGCTGAGCCAGGTGTCTTTGGCTCTGTGTCCAGGTCCCTCCTACCTGGCTTCTGTTGAGCTGCTATCCTGTTTAGAGCAGAAAGGCTGGCAGGAAAATGGCGCTCCCTCTCACCCTAGAGTACAGGCCAGGAAAGGCACACAAGAGTCCCACAGTGACCTAATGTGGTATGGAGGTGGTATTATGGTTTAAGTAAAATGCTGCAGGTTCCCTGAGGGGTGCAGTGGCAGAAACGCTGCAGGTCCCCTAGTGGCAGCAGTGGGCAGCGGGCCATGAGACCATGCCGCAGGTTCCCGAGTGGTGGTGGGCAGCAGGTCCTGAGACCACAGTGGGCCACAAAGGCAGCTGAGTCACAGGCAGGAAGCCACGTGGTGGGTAAGAGACTGGGATGGGTATGCAGAGGAAGTGGGTATTTATTTCGTGGGTTATGGAAGGGAAGGGAAAGGGGAGAAGGGGGAGGGGGAAGAACAGAGAGAAAGAGAGAGAGAGAGAGAGAGAGAGAGAGAGAGAGAGAGAGAG
>LOJH01010017.1:0-18933 GCA_001685095.1 Ellobius talpinus
TATTAACCAATGAAAGTAACACATAGACAGATGACCCTCCTACATCACAGAGGTCCATCTGGAAGAACCATGGCTAGGCCAAGCTCCCATATGAGTCAAAGGTTTACTCACTGATCTTGCCAGTCCCATGGGGGTCCCAGAGGTACAAGGACCAGCTTCATTTTAACTTCCTGCCCAACAACACACATCAATGATATGAAGGACAACCCCATCCCTATATGCTGTGTGGTTCATGTTTTCCCAGACACAGCAGGTAGTCCTAGGGAGAAGACAGGGTCATCCCCTTGGACTCAAGCTGACCTTGTGTCCTGGCCTAGTTGGTCACTCAGGTTTGCCTGGCGCCTGAGATCCTGAACTCCATAAAACGAGCATCCGGAATGGCCAGGCAGCTGTCCCAGGCCAGTCTCAGCCGGTTTGCTTGGGCTGTTTTCGTTTCCCTGTCAGCAGGAAGCTGGGCTCTGACTACATGGGCTTGTTTCCTGTTATGGTGAGAGACAAGGGTTTCTCTTTTTGCTTGGCACTTACTCTCCTTTGGTCCAGGAATTCCTCCTCTTCCCTACCCAAGTTCATGGAGTTCCACAGTCCCAATAGGTACACATATTGCAAGTATCCCCCAATCCCACCTGAACCCTCACTCCTTGCAAGCCCTTTGAGTACCACAGTGCCCTTATTTAAGATTTGGATGCCTGTTTTAAGACAACCCCAAGACAGAAGTCTCCTCTGTCTTCCTTCAATGTAGCTCCCATGAAGTCATCCATAAAGCCACTCACCTGTCTTACACATCTTGTTCAGCAGGGTTTGCAGTAGAAGTTTCATCTGGCTGAAATGTCATAGTCTTTTGGGATCATGTGATGATGACTGAGACCTAGGGGGATCTGGTGGGAGGAAGTCTGAGGTTGGCCCCAGGCTGAATGTGTTCTCCCAAAATGCCATTCCAAGGCCAACAAGTCAGTCAGGGTGGGGGTGGGGTGACTGCAGAATCCAAGAATCACACACACTGAGTTTTAACACAGACAGATTCAAGAGACTCAGCATGTAAATTCCCAAGTTGTGGATTCAGGACATGGAACCTCCCCATGCTGAGGCATCACTTCAGCCCAGTGTGACGTACACTACTACATAGGCTCACATGTACACTACTACATAGGCTCACACGTGCACACACCTTCTGTGTGATTATTTTGGGAGTCCGTGCGGCCAGGAAATGAACAGGCGGCCTCCGCCTACATGTCTCCCCTCTGGTTGATGTCTCTCTGTCGCTCTCTGATTTCTCCATGTCTTGTTCTAAACTCTGCTCCCTGTGCCTCATCACCTCCTGGTCTCTCTTTGTGGCTTGTTCCCCCTCCTGCCCACACGCTACTTTCAGCAGTGAACATAGTGAAAGTCCTTTCTCATGAGTCTACACATGTACTTGTATATATGAGCACACCAGCCTCATTCGGTATGGCATAGCACAGCCTGAATGGGAGGCTGGACATCTTGTCACTGATCACTCCAGATGTGGAGTTCCCTTTAATTCTTTTCATCTACACCAGGCAGTGTCTTGGCAGGGATGCCAGCCAGGGAGTCTGGACCTTTGGGTCTTAGCCAGCTCACGAGCTATCATAAGGCCAGCAAACAGTTTCTCTTCTGCTTTAATTTTATGCTAAAGAAGGAGCTGGTGAGAAAATATCTATTTAATAAAGAGCAAAAAAGAAGCACACAGACATTATTAGGAAGTAAGGATAGGCACAGAACCACTTGACGAATACAAATGAGCTCAGCCCCACCCTGCACTCACTCACTCACTCCCACCTCTGGTTATACTGTCCACATGATTTGTTGCTGAGTCTTCGCCATCAGTATCTTCCTTGGAGAGATGTGGGCTCTACCTAACTAAGGTTAAGTACAGCTTCTCAGTCCCATGATACACTTGTTGGCTGGCCTGCCTTCCTTTCTCCGTGTACACGGAATGAATGCTCAGAGAATGCACTAGGAGACACCTTTTGAGCCACAGTCTTGCTGCTCTTATGTTTCCGATGTCCTTTAACATTTGCAAGGCCAAAGGGAAAGATCACATATCCACGCATTGGCAACTGCTCTTATTTCATTAACCAAGTTAGAGAAGAAAGGAGCAACCAAGGTCACTCTCCTCATTCTGTCTATTCAGTTAGATTCCTCTTCCTAGTGAGTCTGCCCTCATATGCTCTCCCCATACACACTCTCGGGTCTGCACGAGAGCAAAGAAAGCCAGTATCACGCTCCATGTCATTATTGTGTCTCTGTCAGTGTTCCAAAATATAATGGGATCTGTTCTGCTGATTTATCCTGCATGCAGGCGACATTACCCAGACACACGGGCCCGAGGAGCAAGAGAGGAAGATACGCAGCAACATGAGTGGGGCTAATAAAATTTATTCCCACTAACAAGGGAATGACCTACCCCATAATTCAGCCTGGCGAGCAGGGCCACTGCTCCCCTGTACCCGCCAGGAAACACACAAACTTAATAATCGTGGCATTCCTCACTTCAATTATAGTTCGAGTGGTGGCTGTGGCTGCCTGCCTTAAACTCTGGGAGGGAGAGCAAGAACTGGGGATTGATGGCAGGCTGTATGGGACTTATCTACCCTTGACAGGCAGCTGCTAGGGGCGTGTAAAGCTAAGGTCTAGAAGGGGAGGAAACTTCCAGAGTGGTATTGCTTCCAAGGCTGAGAAACTTCTCTGGGAGTCCTCAGGGGTCCAGCTGGGGCCACTGGGTTTGCTTCCAGTCTAGTTGCCACCTGCAGCGTTCTGATTCTCTTTCCAAGCTGGTCCATAGCTATGGTCTGTGCAGACCTCCATTGTGCCATGTCCTGGCTGCTTGTCAGAGGGAGGAACCTGGGGCCCTCAGCAGCTGGGCTAATGAGGAGAAGGTCATGGGTCCAGCCCCCAGGATCCTGACTGAGCTCTCTGATAGCTCTGCTCAGCAACCCCTTGGAGGGTACATGGCAACACTTGCTGTTGGCTGTGGCCTGGCTTGCAGAGAGCAGGCTGGGATTAATGGCCCTCTCCTGGAAATACAGCAGAAATGACTGACCTCAGTTCCCTCTTAGAAGGCTAGTTTGTTATCATGACTAGCAAAAGACTCTTTAGATATCTGGTGACATTGGGCCACAGTTGATCCCCAAATACACAGAGATTTCAAAATGTGTATACAAAGAAACACTGCCTTTGTTTATGATTCCCATTGCTCCATAGGTATGGGAGCTTTGGAAGCTGCCCCAACTCCCCACAGAGCTCCTTGGACACAATTGGCCTTCTTCTGTCCTGATATTTTGGTTCCTCCCCTCCTTTATGAGATGCCTGGAAGCAGGGCTCTTGGTTCTTGGGAACCTTGGCTACAATTTGTTGGGTTGTTTTTCCAGCCCTGAGACACTTTCTACTGAGCCCCTTCAATAACATATTTGTCTAACTGGGTTATTGTGGCTGTGGCTTGCTGGCTTCCCCTCCTCTCCTCTGTACACACTCATTTTCCCTACAGTCCCTTTGAAAAGGACACAATAAAGAATCACTCTGAGATAATACATTAGTAACTAAGTAGATGGCGGAGGTCCCCCACTCCCATTTCTGCTCTCTATGTTCACAGCCTGGGTTCAGGGGCAAGCTTCACCTGTAACAGTCCTTCTCTGGTTTTCCTTCTGAGAGTTCAAGGCAGTAAGAGTCTCAATATCTCAATAGAGCTTACAGAGAGGGTTAGGAATTATGAGGGAGAAAGAGGAAGATATACAGATCAGTAAAGTCATCAAAGGACTGGAGGGGAGTGTGTGTGTGTGTGTTATAAAAATGATCACTTCTTAACAAGGCGAAACCAAAGCCTATGATAGTCTTCTGGAGTTCTTTCTAGGCTCCCGAGAGCCCTCTCTGTTTACCCCTGTGGAGACAGAGTAGAGCATACACAGCCTCATCTCTAGGGGCCCATGCTCTCTGCGCTGCAGGCCCTGGTGCATTTATGAGCACCTGAGGGGTCAGCAACCATATTTGAGATATGGTTCCTAATAAGTGGGTGATCATTATCAGGCTGTACTGCTGAGCTTCACAATCGAGTCTGTATTTAGACATGAGCTATTACAGCTTATCTGATCAATACCTGCCTTAAAAAGAAATCCCACATGCTCTATTCACTGAGGCTGGCTATGGACAGCTCCTGGTGTGTGTGTGTGTGTGTGTGTGTGTGTGTGTGTGTGTGTTTAGGTGTAATTAATGCAAGGAGATCTACGGCTTGTGAGGATGAGGAATTCCAAAGGTCTTCTGTCCTGAGGCGCCTTGGCTCACACAAGTCTCACCTTTTCCTCAGGTCTTGTATTTCTTTGCAAAGCTTCCACTCCCACTTCCGTTGGAACATATGGACACAAGAGAGAAAGATTCGGACTTTGATAATTGACCAGGGACCTATTCAGGAGGGGAGGTTTGGTTGTGTCCAGGCTCTGGAGGTGGCAGAGGGCAGAGGTCCCCTCCTTAAGCTGTGGCCTCTGCTGTCCCTGAGTCTGGAAGATGCCTACTCTAAGGCTGTTGCCTAGTAATGTGCTGGACACCTGGGGTTTTGTTGTTGTTTGTTTATTTGTTTTCTCCTTCTAGACTGGGAATTTAGACTTCTATTTTTCCTATAACTTCATAGGTTACTAGGGTAGCCTTATCTACGTTTTGGTTTTATTTCCTGTAAAATGGGTTGATCTGGTCTGGTGGTTTTACTTTCTTCACTGGAATAGTATAAAACAATGGTAGTATGCTATATTCTAAGCCAAGGAACATGACACAGAGACCAAATCACCTCTGGACAGAGTTACTACCTGTTTCCATAGTAGCTGGTGGCCTCACCCGCATTCTCTCCAGGGACGCCTGAAACAGGATCCCAACAACTTGTCTAAATATAGCCTAGGTCTGTGTCTCCACTGGAGAAGAACAATTTGGGGGACAGCAACTTAGACTTTTGCATCTTCATGTTCCTGGGACTTCCTTTAATACTTGGTCTTCTATAAATATCCAGAAGCAAATTGGCAGATGAAGATCTGTCAGCAGCATTGTTTTCCCAGAAGCCCCAGTTTCCCTGTTCGCAAAGTGAGGAGCTCCTCTAGACTAAGGACCACCAGCAGAGCCTCAGACAGCCACACACTAGGCATTTGGGCTGTTTTCCTCCCTCATTGAATGGACAGGGTGGTGTCTCAGGGTCAAAACATGCTGTAGAGGTACTCGGAACTCCACCCGTGAGGCTGGGCAATACCCCCTGACCCAGGAAGGGAAGAAGGGCTGGTTTGTTGCCAGGTATTTGGACTCTTCTGTTTGCTATCCTCAGAGTAGGTGTAGAAGAACCAGGTCTGGCCTTTCATTTTTCTTCCTGGGATCCAGAGCAGCCTGGCAGGTACATCCATGGCCAGAGTAATCGTCCGCATCTATCCATCACACTGGCTGGCCTGGCCTGCATTTCTGGGCCAGTGTAGGCTGTTTGTAAGTACTGGATGCCTGGGGTGAGAGGGGCAGCCTGTGGCTCTGTATCCCAGAGCTCAGCTAATTGGCCCACAGGGGTCTGGACCAGATGACCCCTGGCTCGTTAGCATTGCCTTTGGACTACTGAGCTCTGGCCTAGTTCTGACCTTTCGGTAATAAGGGTTCACTAGAGTTCTGGTAAAGGTGAGGCAAACGGGGGCCAGGGAGAGAATCTCTCTGTGGCAAGGAAGGGGCTGTGCAGAGTGGACCCAGGGCCTGCCAGCTGGCGCAGGGCAACATCAGGATCAGGTGCAAACCCACCTCCTGCCTTACCATCTTCACAATGGACTGGCATGGCTGTCAGCATGATGGTTGAATCCTTAAGAGATGATCCCTGGACCTGGGGTTGGAAGGTGATTCTTAGGTATTCAAGGAGAACTCCCCCAGTTTCCCAGCTCTGCTTCCTCCTCCGGTCCTTCTCGAGTCTGGGCTCCTCAAGTGGCTGCCTTGTGGTTCTGTCCCAGAGCCAGGGGACACTGCTGGAGCAAGGACGCTGGCAGCCTCTTCGATCCCCTCTGTGGAGATGATAGAGTTTTCAGAGAGCCAGTCTCTGCGGAGTGGGAGCAATTTCCCTGTAATTGGTAAAGTAACCGTAACTGCTCTGTCATTTGTGTGTAGCGACACATAATTGCACGGTAACCTTTGCTGCTGTGTGCGAGGGATGCGTGGTAAGCTATTAGATTGTAATTTGGAGTGTCAGCTTTGGCTCCCCATGCCACCTTACCATGGCTGCTGGGGCTTTGCAGGTCACTGGGTAGCTGTTGTGGGGCCTTTGGCTTTTAGGTCCAACTTGAATGGGGTGCTCCTATCTAATGAGCTCTGTTAGGGGATAAAATCTAGGGTGTGGATGCCCATCCGTTCCTCAGTGGGGATAAAGGCCACTCTGGCATCTCTGAAAACACAGAAACACTAAGAAGGTGGTGAATATTTGTTGTCTTGGCCGCACTCAGATTGTCTGATGAGTGGGTCTGGTTGGGATACAGATTTTACTGTTATCTTCTGGATCAAGAAAGGCCATTCCTTTGCTTCTTCATTTAGCCTCCTGAGTCCAGTTTCTACCCCATCCGTACAGACAACTCTAGTCCCTCAGTCTCCACAACACTCCTGAGGTAAAAAAAAAAACAAAAAAACACATGTATTTCCTCAGCACTACTGAGACTCACCGAAGTTGGCAGGTTTGTCTCTAGCTGGCACATAATAGTAATCTAATAGCACATACTGTGTGGGAACAGTAGTCTGAGTGGACCAGATGATCTAATCTTCACCACGGCGCTAGGAAATGTGTTCTGGTGTTCCCATCCATAGTTAAACGATTTGCCCGTGGTCACAAAGTTCAGATGGGCAAACCTAGCTCTAAATCATTAGCCACTGAGAAACCAAAGCTTTTATTTGCTCATCTGTCTACCTGTTTACCGTCCTGCTCTCCGTCCACCCATCCACTTACCTCATGTTTCATAGCCTAGTCTGCACCAAGCACCAAGAGAAGAGTACAAAGATGCATAAGGCATAGTCTCTGTTCTCCTTCTCATTATGCATAGTCTCTGTTCTCCTTCTCAGGGTCCCTGGAACACAGTGAGTCACCCATCTTAAGTTATAGCCCACACATTGAAAAAAAATTAAATAGAATTTATTATTAAAAATCCTTGAAAATAAGTACAAAGTGTAACACCCCAAAATCAATGAGGCCCAGATTTTATACAACTTAACAAACTTATATCTGTTTAGAATTGGCATTCAGAATGGAAGCTATAAAACTTACATTAAATTTCTCACTTTCAGTATCAAGTGGATTTTATGCATTTATCCACCACCAAAAAAATGAAAGATCCATAACAGCATTCGAACTAGAAAAACAACTTTATATTCTTTTTTCATAACTTGTCTCCTTCATAATCATTCAGTCCTTTCTTATCTCCTAAAAAAAGTACTCAGTTTTACTTGCTCTTGTTCCTTCTGCCATACTGTACCTACATGTATATTTGTATACACACACGCATATATATTTGCCTAGATTCTATACTGTTAACTACTGGGAAAGCAAAGTTTTTATTTGGTTATCCATCCCCCATCCCCTATCTGTCTGTCCATCCTTCCATCCATCTACCCGTCTGTATACCATTTGTATGCCTTAACCTATTATGAACCATGCCCTAAGCTAAGGGTTCAAAGATGCTTAAAAGCATGTTCCCTTTCCTTACTCTCAGAGTCCCTGGGATGAAGCCAGCCTAGCTGAATCGGTGAACTCAGGTTTAGGGAGGGAACCTGAGACCCTGTCTCTAAATATAAGGTGGAAAGCGATTGAGGACGATACCTGATATTGACCAATGGCTTCCACATGCCATTTAGACCTATGTGCACATGCACATATGAACACATACACATACAAAATGGGGTGCATGAGGAAGATAGATCAGCTGTAACACCCTTGTGGACATTTGCCTCAGGACTGGAGGGAGAGGCCAGGCCTAGGCCTGCAGGCACAGCTAGACTTCTGATTACAGCTAAATCTTGTCCTGGTTCCTGTGACTAGGGCTCTAATAATACTGCTAATGGGGCCCTGGGGAAGACCCAGCCAGGGTCAGAGCAAATACCCTGCACCCTTATCACCCAGGAGCTCAGGAATGCATAGCATCCTCACCTGCCCAAGTCCTTCATCAAATAGCCTGGAGCACAGGCATCTGCATTCTATGAGCATCTGCAGGTCTTTGGGTAGAGAGAGTCTTCCAGATCCTTTCCCCAGACTGTAATTGCCCTGAGGCTGCAGCTCAGAAGCCTGCAAGGACCTCTGCTCCCCACAGCTATTGGTCTGTGAGGAACATAGTCCTCTGTTCCAGGCTGGATTTCCACTAACAAATCTACATAACTTCGCTCACTGAAGTGCTTCCAGGTCACAGGTAGCCATTTTCATTGCCCCATCCAGGTATGCTGGCCCCACCTTGCTATTGACGCCCCGGGGAGGTGAGCCTCAGAGGACAGCAGTAGCAAGTTACACCTCAGAGAAGCAGTTCAGCAGCTATGCAACCCTGTCCTTTGATCTTTTCTCAGTACTTCACGGTGGGGGAAAAATCCTTACCCAAGGTGCTTCAGCTTTGAGGAAGCTAAGAAAGGTCACTTCTCAGGATGGCTGGGGAACCTCAGCAACCCCACTTGGTTATTCCTGGATCATACCCTCACTACCTAGGGTCTCATTCAGAGGGAAAAATTGAGCCCTGGGGGAAGCCAGGGGTGGAGGGTGTCATTTTCCCATCATGTCATCCATGAGCCCTCAACTGTATCTTCAGTCTGCTTTGAGGTTGAGGACAATACTAGGACAGGACATGTGGGTGATGTGTGTCGTGGTACAGGTGTGGAGACAGAACCCCTACCTCCTGGCAGGTCCTGGCACGGAGCCTTGTGGTCCAGGATGATCAGAGCCCCCAGCTCAGACAGCCAGGCTGAGCTACTCTAGTGTCCTCACCTGGGGCCCCTTGCTGTGGCAGGCTGCATCCAAAGAGACTCCACTTTCTGCCTCTGGCAGCATGGCTTTGTGATACAGTGGCTTGAATGTGTAGTTTGTTTTTTTAGGTGACAGTTGACTTGTTTGTGTTCCATCCAGCTAAGGGGAGACACTGTTTGACAATCGTGGCTGTTCAAATGCTTTTCTAGGTAAAAGTGGAGAAGCCTACATTTCCCGCTGCCTTGGGCTAATTAGGGGATGTGTAGATGATGGCAGTAGCTGACTGTGACACATGGGCTCCCTTGCTCTCTGCCTCAGTTTCCCCTTGTGTATAGTACATCATCGTTCAGATTCAGCTACCTGGAAGATGGATCAAAATGGGCAGAAAGCAAACTTTGCTGGTAGCAGGGATCTGTGAGGTACAACATAGGCTGAGAAAATTAGAGCTACGTTTCCTTTGTGAACTGGAATCAGCAACGTTCAAGGACTGAGGCTTCTGGGCACCCCAGGGTGCCCTGGGAACCTGGCAGATTGCCATAGTTGCATCTAACAAGGTATAAGCATCATGTCCTCCTAACCTGGATCTTTCCCTCCTCTCATCTAGCCGTCTTTTACCTACCACCCGTCTCCTTTCTCCTCATGATGGGCAGAAAAATGCAGCTGAGACTAGATCTTGAAGCTTCATCATAAACTTTACTGCTGTGGTTTTTTATTTCTTGTTTTTGTTTTTAGAGGGGAAGGGGAGAGTTTTGTTCATGCTGAGCTCTTGGACCAGATACCTGTAGCAGAGGCTGGAGGTATCCAAAGGCACAGGGCACATTTGTTCCAGATGTGGAAGAAGGGGAGAGTTGAGAACTTTCAGGGCTCAGTATGCTGTCCTCCGTCTGTGATGACTATTCCTGCTCCCCTTCAGGCAGGGAGTGGAAGAGCCCTAGGTCCTGGAGAGCTGAGTTAGCCACTTTCACAGGGTTGTGTTGGCAAGAGCCTGCCTGCTGCTTCCCAGATGCCTCTTGCTCGGACTTAAGATTTAAGTCTTTATAAATGCGACACCTTGTATTTTATTTCACTCCTTTCTCGGGAAGGTCCAAAGACGTTTGCAGGCCTGAGCCTGATAGGCTTTATGGTAGCCCATCAAAAGACAGGGACTGTGTCCTTCAGCTTTATAGTATGGAAAATAGAAAGCACAGGAAAATAGAGTAACTCTTTTGAGGTTAGACAGTGAAGTTCCGTAATAAGGTCCCAGCACCTTCAAGAAGCCTTGGACCAGAGCTGCTTGAGAGAAGTGTGAGAGCTCTCATCAGCCACTGGAGAGGTCTTTACCCTCCTGGGCATAACAGAACCCAGAGGGGAGCCCCACTGTTGCGTGGGGTCCCCTATGTTGGAAGTAACTGTAAGTCTGGTATGTAAAGGGTATATAGACTGAGAAACTGGCCCAGGGACCCCTTTCTCCTGATCCCTGACCCCTGGAGGTTATATTTTCCAGGAGTCTGGAGAAAAGTTCGGTCATTTGTATCGCAGGCTGCTGAAGAGCCTCCCATTTAGAAAGTGCTCAGCAGTGTAGACTGGTTTGACAATGAGATGTTTGGGGAAGCCCAAGACCAGGTACCTTCCTTCTTAAGGGCTTTTCTATAACTCTCATGATATCAGGCTATTTCCCAGGAGGTTATCCAAGGGGTCCTTTAATGTGGGGACCTTGACTCACAGATCCTGTTCTGGGGAAGGTTGCTATAGGCCTAACAAGGCTACGGCTGCCCCTCTTCACTGTGCTCTAAGAGACGGGGACCCTGAGAGCAGGAGCCTGGGCAGATACATGTGATGGTGGAGGTGGACAGTCAAGTCCACCAGGCTGGCACTTAGTAGGGGTAGAGGAGATGCGGTGGTATGGGGTGAGAAGCACCTTCTAGAGTCTGCGCTGCTGCTATGGGCTTGCCGCTGTCTACCTGGGGAATCAGGACAAACCATCCAGCTCCTACACAGCTGAACTTCTCATGCAAAAAGTAAATAAATAAATAAAAGGAGGATTTGGAACAAATAGTTCATTGCTATTGCTAAGGAGTCTTCTAGTTCCAGGGTTTTCTGCCTTCCCCTCTTTGCCATGTCCCCCCATGCTCTTTTCTAATTTTCTCCCATTTAATTTTCAGCTCCTAACCATTGATGACAACTTCTGTGGCCTGGATATGAATGCCCCTCTGGGAGTGTCTGAAATGGTACGTGGCATCCCAGTCTTCACGGAGGACAGGGACCGCATGACTTCCGTCATCGCATATGTCTACAAGAATCACTCTCTGGCCTTCGTGGGCACCAAAAGTGGCAATCTAAAGAAGGTAGGAATGAGGTGTGGTCATTTTGATTGTTGCACAGACTGTCTGTCCCTGCAGCGTCTCACTGCCGTGGGCCTGGTGGGCCTGGAAGACAGATTTGAGGAGACACTCTGTTGTTGAGGTTATAGAAGTTGCGTGTCCTTTCTCTGCCTTCATTTGTAGGTTGTCGTGGGAATCAAGCTGCATGAGTGGGTGGATTCACCCTTCCCGAAAGCTGGTGTGCACATGAGCCTTGTTGTTAGCCCAGCCTTGCTAGGTGGTTCCAAATGGTTTATTCTGTTCCACTTGGCCTTGTGCCCTTAGGCAAAGGCTCTATTAAGTCTAGGTGGCTGGAGAAGGTGGACTTGGGGGAGGGCTGTGCCTGTTCCCCTTGTTTCAGCCCTTATGGGCTTGTGTTTCCATCTGGAATCCATTCAGGGAACAGATGGAGCAATGTTCAGACCTGCTTGAGAGTGGCTAATGGGGCTAAGAGCCAGCTTGCGCGAGGAGGACACCATGGCTGCAGTGGAGACACAGAAGTGGCTTATGGATGGATGGAATCGTAGGGCCTGGGAACTTGACCTGTGACCCTTGTCTTGGCACAATGGGCAACCTTGGCCCTCTGGCAGTATTGGGTATACTTGCCCATTCAGAAATATTCTCAGCCATGGATCCTCAAGGGAGTTGGAAGTGGTCTATTGTGAGCTATCTTTGATGGGTTAGGTCTTCTAACTCCAGAAACCAGAGGTCCTGCTTTCTGTTGGCTAGTTATTAGTTGCTCTTTAGTTTGTCTTATGTAGGCTTCCCTGGCATTTTCCAAACATTGTGAGATTCAGACTAAGTAAAATAATGATGACTGAACCTTGATCCCTCCTTTGATGTGTTCTTGGCATTAACTCTGAATGGTCATGAGTACATATTCTATGCAAGTTTAGAAGGTTGTGTCTATTCTACTGTCTTACTACATAACACCACAGTAAATAAAGACTCCTTCATGTGGAGTTGGTATTCAAGCATAGGTTGTATATCTGGAATGTAGCAGTATGGAGGGCGTATGAAACAGGATCAGGAACGAGTGGTGAGTGTATAGATAATTATTGAATATCTGGGAAAGACAACAGGGTCTGCCAATAGAGTGCCATTTTCAGAAGAAAGCACATGTGGTACTGTGTGCCTAATCTCATGTCCTGTCTTCAGTGCCACAGCTGAAGGATAATCTACCCATTGTCTGTACATCCTCAAGAATTATATTTCCTGGGTCTCTGCCGTTCTGTGTCATACATAATGGAATCCCTCCTCACTGGCTCTTCAGAAGGGCTCTGTTTTCACTATTATTTCACTTGCTGGAAAGGTGAGTTCTAAATCCCAGAGTCATGCTATAGTTTGGATCATCTGTGAAATGCTTGGCCCTGCCAGGAGATGAAACCTTTCGGAGGTGGGGGATAGTACAAGGTCATCAGGTCTTGTCCTTGAATGGAATGGCCTGATCCCATACCATCATTTCTCTCTGCCTGCCTGCCTGCCTCTCTCTCTCTTTTCCTCGTTTGCTTCCCGACTTCTGCTGTAAATTCTTTCCCCATCACATGCCACTGCTGTCATGTTGTGTCAGCTTACATTCTCCCAAAACAGTGAGGCCAAGTGAAATTAAACTGGAACCTTCTAATTGTGAATGCTTTCTATCTTTATAAGTCAGTTGCCTTGTGTATTTTGTGATAGAGCTATGACACTGTCCAATACAATCACCATATACAATTCATGCCATGACGTGTCTATTGGCTGGCTCCATCGGCTCCCACAGGGGGAATAAACGCTATTGAGAGTAACTCCACAAGCACTTTGGGGTGCTTTCACTCTTCTCTTGGGTGAGCCCCATATTAGTACAATGAAGAAGCAACTTTCTTCACCCTAAAAGACTGTTACCCATGGAATCTCAGACTAGCTGTCCAGACAGAATAGCCTCTGGATGAAGGGTAATTTTGTGTCATTTCTGGAGTTGTTTAGACTTTGTCGCCAGTGACGGGAATGTGGAGAGTGCTTTGCACATAACAGAACAGACAGTTATTGGTAAAAATATACTTTTTTTGGACTCGACTGCTCTGTAAATCTGAGATGATTTAGAACAGTGCAGAAACCTGTCCCCTGCCACTGATACTCAATATCACACCGCTCCATGAGTGGGTGTAAGCACACCCCAGAAGCCTGTGTAAGCAAATGCATGGAAACCACCCTTCTGGGGAAATGTTGAGGCACAGCTATGCATGGGTGACAGGCAACACCTAATGGGAAACTTGGGGGCATTCTCAGCCACATGCAGACT
Organism: Ellobius talpinus; assembly: GCA_001685095.1. Classification (NCBI taxonomy): domain Eukaryota; kingdom Metazoa; phylum Chordata; class Mammalia; order Rodentia; family Cricetidae; genus Ellobius; species Ellobius talpinus. The sequence continues at coordinate 13,556 of LOJH01010017.1, forward strand.
GGCATTTCCCATCTTCCTCTTGGGTGGGTTTGTATAAGTATGGTCCAGCTTGAGCCACCCGAGATGTTATATTTAATTTCCAGAGCAGTGGTGTGGTGCTGGTGAGGCATAACTATTTGAAAGCTAGGGGTAGAGGTGTTGCATAGGGGGAATGAGCTGACCCTTCCCCTTACCACCCAGGCAGCCAAACTTTCTGCTCCATGGGTTCAGAGTGGCAGCCGCTTAATAGCTTTGCTCAAGCCTGGTGTCTGCTTCTGCAGACTCAGCACAGCCAGCCCAGGGGACAGTCTGAGCTGGAAAAGGAAAGCAGGACTGTCACGTCTGTTGTTTGAAATAATAAAAAGTGAAAGTGGCCCATTTGTTTATTTTCCTAGACAATAGAATTTCCCACTGCTGGTAGCTCCAGGGCACCACACCCCTTTCCCTGCAATAACTCCAATTTGCTTTTTCTCAGAGGTTATCAGACTCGCTGCCACCTTTCTGGGCAGAAGCCCAGCCATAGCTGGCTGGAGGCTGCCGCTGAACTTTGCAGCAAGTTTTGTGAGCCACCGAGCCCAGGGTGTGAGAATAATGACAATCATACAGCTGCCGTAATTACAGAGTTGGCGTCTTCTAGCCTGTAATAATCTCCTGAGTGTACAAGGGCCTTTCGGAGATCTTTGCCGCCTGACAAGGGATTTGAAGTGGGCAAGGTGGGCGGGAAGGGGCTTGGATGGTTGCTGAGAGTAAGGGAAGTTGGCTGTGGGCTTTAGAGATCCAAGAGCTAGACTCCAACTATCCATAGGCTGCCCTCGAAATTACTGACTTTTCATTTTGTTTGAAAGGTATGGGTTCCAATTATTCGCAGCCTTGCCTTTGATGACCATAATTTCACTCCTTGAGTGCACATCACATGAGGCAAGGGGAAAGGAGGTGAGGAAAGTGCCAATTTGGATGTCTTTTGTGTTCTCTGGTGTGTGTGTGTGTGTGTGCGCGTGTGTGCGTGTATGTGTGTGCATTTGGAAGACTTTCCCTGTGGTGAACATAAAAGGCATGTTCTGTTAAGAAATCTGTCATATGAATGCTGAAATCATCAGGAGGTGCCCAGGAACTCCGAGGCACCCACAGCCTGTTAAAATTTCATCTGCAGGCAAAATCCATGAACCAAACACCATCTTGACTTGCTTTAAGGTGTCTGTGTGAATGTTGGGGTATCTAGATTAAAAATCTGTTTGCTTAAATATCTCTGCCGCAGTGCAGTCCTTTCTGACACTCTCCCTTCACTAAGTGATCGTATTTTATAGCTGCTGATCAGCACTGAACGGCTGCCTGACAACAGAGGGAGAGACTGACGTTCCTCGTGAGCCACAACATCACAAACTTCCGCTGGAGGTGTGATCGCTCCTTTCATTCTGTGCTTGTGTTTTTTCCCAAGTGCTTTCTCTGCTGCCGCACACTGTTCCTAGCTAAGGGGTGGAGCGCTCACCAGTGTTGGTTAAACAGAGCTCTGGCTCTTTCTGCTCTGTGTCTGTATTCCTGTTGCTCCTGGCTGTGTTCAAATACCTGCAAGAAGCAACTTGACGGAGGCGAAGTTTCATTTGGCTTTTGGTTCAGGGGATACAGCCCATCCTGGATTGGGAGGCATGGCAGCGGGGTAGGGCCTGTTCCTGGCAGCAGATGACTGCTTTCTCACATCTCTGTGGATCAGGATGGAGAGAAAGGGGAATGCTGAAGTTCAGCATTCTGCTTTTCCTTTGATCTCATCATCTTTTGTTTCCCGGGCTTGTTTTAGTACAATTTGCTTGTTCCTGGGCCTATTAGGGGGAAACCAGTCCCAAGATCATGGGGACTCACACTAGGTGTGATTCAGAGCACAGCTTCTTGGGATTGAATGCTGTGTGCATACGTGTGTGTGTGTGTGTGTGTGTGCGTGTATGAGAGAGAGAGAGCACTTGAGCCAATAGGGCCTCAACCACACAGTTGTATCATATCTGAGGCTCCAGTTCTGTTCTGCTACTCCCCAAATACATATGGGAATTCTTTTCAAATTCTAAACTCTGAAAATTTGAGTCTACTTTAATTAAAAATAAAACCAGGAGATTGGCAAGGTGTCTCAGAGGGTAATGATGCTTGCCATACAAGTTTGATTCCCTGAGTTCAGTCCCCAGGAACCCATGTGAAGTGGGGGAGAACTGATTCCACACTCCACACATGCACCACGGCATTTGTGTGTGGACACACACACACACACAACCCCCCAACTCTTAATAAATAAAATACAAAATGAACTCATACCGTGGAAGTGTCTGAATATCTAGTGCAGCCCGGTGTTGGGGAGCAGAGCAGACATCATACCTTGCTGATTCAGGTTTGGCGGTTCAGCCTGGTTGTGCTATTTACTTTTCTGTCTTGAGCTGCTATTGCGAGTCTGCCTAAGTTAGGAACAAACAGAAAGGAAAAGAGCGCGGGAGGATTGGTGCTGAGCCATTTCCCCAGTGGGTGGGGGGAGCCTCCGAGAAGCCTACTGATTGTTGGCACTGTGCTGTTTTACAGGTCTTAGTCTGGATTTTGCTAGTGTTAAACCTTAATGAGTTTTAACCTATGCTTTATACACAAGATGGGGAAACTGAGGTTGAAGGTGCTGCAGCCAAGGATCCTCCTCTGGCCCCACCGCTAACCAGGGACAGAGTCCATTCTGCCACTAGGCACTGAGCCTAGGCATCCCAAGCCTGGTTCTTCAGAATAATTTTGCCTTGTGTTGACCTGTCTGCTTCTGGGCATTCCTCTCACCTCATCTCAATCTCTGCCATATTTTAAGCTTTCTCCTCATGTTGTACCCAGTAAGTGAGAAGAACAACCCACTTGGCGAATGCCCTCTCCAACATATTTTGTGTTTGATATCATGAAGTCCTCAACCATCCTTTTATCAATATTTCTCCATTGGTCTTATTTTCTTACCTTCTTTCATTTTTCATGAGTTTGCCCATGGGTCCATCTACTTCCTCTGAAGGGATCTCCAGTGGTCATTTAAACGTGACTGAAACAGGCATAGGGCATGTCCTTACTGTGGTCTCTTCTGTAGCTCCCTTCAAGGCAGCTTGACAGCCATGGATGGATTTTTGGCACTTCTGGCTTCCTGCAGACACACACACTGGGATCCCCAGCAAACAGTGCCTCCAGGGCACCTGTCATTCTGTTCTCCAGGAGACCAGTGTTAGAGTTCATGTGTGAAGGGTGGTGGTAGACATGAGTTTTGCCAATTCAGAATTTATCGATACACATGTCACTTTTTTGAATTGTATGTGTGTATACCCATTTATGTGGTAAGATCCTGATCCCATATTAAAATGAAAAGACATCAAAATTGAAGAAAGCGCCACTGAACCACCCCAAATCATAGCATGCATTCAGACAACTGATACCCAGATGTCAGGCACACTGGAGGAATTTATCCAGTGACACACACAATTGAAGTAAAAGATTATGCTTTGCTAGAACATATCATTAGGAGGGAAACTAGGAGTCTGGCCCTGTAACCAAGACAACAAAGATGGGAGAGGATGAGAGACGCGATGTACAGAGGAAGAAGGGAGAGGCAGAAGGCAAAGAGACACAGGCCCCAGCTGCCATTGCCCCGCTTACCTGCTGAGCTCTTCGCTGCGAGACTCTCAATTGGAAGAGAACAGTAGCTAGGGGTTCAGTACAGAGAGGGACCACAGCAGGGATGGAAGGGATTCCTCACCACAGGTTTCTGACTTCCTGGGCCACTTTGATGGAGAAGGCAGTATCAACTGGATTAAGTCACAGAGGACCTGTTGATGCTTTTGTTAGGGCTCTGCTTAGGGTCTTCTTCTTAGGACACATCTGAATTGTGACTACCAGGCTTGCTTCTCAGTGGTGTCATAGTGTTTTTCCTAGGAGCTTTGATTTATTGTAAAAACATCCACAATGAGTTTTTTTTCTTTTTTTAAGATTTACTTATTATGTATACAGTGTTCTACCTGCACACCAGAAGAGGGCACCAGTTCTCATTGTGGATGGTTGTGAGTCATTGTGTGGTTGCTGGAAATTGAACTCAGGGCCTCTGGAAGAGCAGTGAATGTTCTTAACCTCTGAGTCATTTCTCCAGCTACCACAGTGACTTTTTAAAGCACTATCTCCCACACTGATTTTAGACCTTCTGTCCTGGTCCAGGAGACACAAGCATATTGCTCCCCTATAGCTATGTAACAAACTCTCTCCAACCTCCAAGCTCAGGGTTTAGGACAATATTTGTTGCCATATAGTTTTTTGGGATTAGGAACTCTGCAGCTTAGCTGAGTCCTTGTCTTATGACCACTCTCAGGCTGAGGTGACATGCTGGGTAGGACCACAGTCATCTCGTGACTCGAGGCCTGAATGGCAGAGGATTCACTTTCAGGGCCACTCAGGGCCTCACTGGAGATGTCAGCTCTTCTATGTGGACCCATCCTTGAAGGCTGTCCACACACTAACAAATCAAATCACAGAGCTTAATTCTCCAGATCAATGGGAGAAAGGAAGGGAGGGAGGGAGGGAGAGAGAGAGAGAGATTCTTTAGAATCTGATCCAGAAATGACATTTACTTTAGCTATCGGAAGTCCACCATTTGGGTTCACATTCAGGAGGAGGGGTTACTTTAGGCCATGACTACCAGCAGATGGTGGAGACTCCCAAGAGTCACTGTGGGGGCCATTTACCACATTAACACTGAAGTCCTGGCTACTGCGAGTACTGGAACCAATACTTTCACTCTTCAAGTTAATTTTTTAGGAAACAGTACTGTCCCAGACTCTGCTCTGTCTTCTGGATCCTGAACCTTTGATGGTACACACATAGAAAGTCTCAGGATGAATGGCAGAGACCAAAGCAAGTGTACCACACTTTCCTCACGGTGGGAGGGGCAAGCTCAGGGACAGTCGCCTAGGGAGATAGTGGTGCTTTGTGAGGGATATGACCAAGGCCAATCTTCTAATCAAGGGCTCCGTTGGTCGTGAAGATCCCAGCCTCCTGACAAGGGCTTCTGGCTTCTTGTCAGGTGTGTGTCTGGCTGACAGGAAAGAGGGTAGGATGGGTACTCAGTAGACTAAACATCATCTGTTTACCTGCTTTCCCATGCATTTATTATATGACCCTCATCATTTCCTTTTTGGGGACATAGTATAGCCTCTTACTCATGTGGAAGGGATTAACTGATCCTCCTGTGGTTAGAATATTTAGTCTAAAGTTTGCCCCTTGTCTCATTTATAAGGAAAGACCCTGGGCTTTTCCTCTGGCTGAGTTCTTGGCTGTGGGCTGAGTCTCACTCCAGGACCCTGAGGGAGGTGGTCTTCCTGGCTTGTGTGCCTGGTCCCTGTAGCCACGTTTGCTAGAACCTTGCA
>LOJH01010017.1:25625-40365 GCA_001685095.1 Ellobius talpinus
GGAGGGAGGCATTGAACCTGGAGCCAATGGCCTGGGAGAAGGGGACCAGCAGGTCCATGTGTGGCTGAGACACCAGGCTCTGCCCTCCACATCCTGCAGCCTGGAGACAAGGACCTAGATTGATGAGCTAACATTTCGTTAAGAGAACAGAAAAAAAATCTCATTTTGACTTTTTCAGATGAATGTAGCACAATCAAACTAATTTTACTTCTTCCCCCAAAGCCTCAGGATACCAGGCTCTGTGACCTTGGCCTAGTACTGTGGTTCTGACCCCTTCCCCTGTTCTTCACGACCATGCCTTACCCTATGGGCCCTTCCACTGGCTGAATTGTCTGCCCCAATGTTGTCCTGGCTCTGGATCTTGACACTCTTCTTTGCGACTTTGTCTGAACTCTTCACTTGAAAAAGATGCCGTCTACCCTGTTCTCATGATCAATGAATGTCCCTCCCCCTTGTAACAACAATGCTTACACCACCCCTGGCAGAAACGAGTATAGCTTGGTGGTCACCCCAAGTTCTCGGTCTTCTTTGATTTCTCTGATAGCCCCTCAGTTATGTGTCCCAGGATGGAATTGAGCAGACAGGAGGCCTTTGTTCTTGGGAACTGATTTCCTCTAATGTGACCAAGACTGACACAGGTTGTCCCTGGTGTGTTTAGATGCAAGCCTGGCCTTTCTTATAAGACAATATTTATTCCCCATCACTGCTATCACCTTTAATAGCATAATATGGATTGCACTTTTGGGTGGAGCCTACCTACTGGAAGTAGCTGTTTATTTTCACATTTAGAAGTCTGTTTCCTTTTTCGCAAGGGCCAAGTCCATTCTTCTGAGTTACTTTCATGCCATCTCCATCAGAAAGGTTTGTGGGATGCTGTCCCTTGGTTACAGAGGTAGGGGACAAGAAACCTCATCCTGGCTGAAGAACCTCCCTGGCACTGCCTCAATGGCTCTTTTGGGCAATGTTGGAACCCTTGTGGTTTCCTCCAGGATCGGCAGGGCACGAAACCCGCTAAGAAATCTTGGGCGAACTGATCAGCAAGTCACCAGTAGGGCAAGCCAGAAACCCAAGTGCAGAGCCACGAAAAGGGAGGCTCCTGCTGGTGGAAGAACTGGGGTCTGCATTTGTGACGAATTTCCATTCTTTTCTGCAAAGGACAAAGGACAACTCCTTTGTTGAACTTGGTCTTGTTAGCAGAAGACAGAGGCAATAAGCTCCAGCCCCTTCTGCCTTGTGCCCACTGTTGGATCTATAAATACTCCACTACATAGTGTCCTGATGGGGTCGGGAGGGGTGTGCTGGGACATTGGCCCTGACTGTACAGTGGGAACGCTTGATCTTGCTTGCTGTTCATCTGGATCTCAGTGTTGCTATCTGTGATCTTGACTTGAGTCTTCAGCACTGTGTGCCCAAGTCTGGGAGACCCTGGAAAGAGCAGGGTATCTATGTCTCAGGTCCCTTAGCCTGCCACCTGCTAGCTACACTATGGCCAATGTTCGTCATGGGCTTAGTGTTCCTCTGCAGGGAACCTTGGGCCTGCCACCTATGTTGTAGGGGCCAGAACTGTCTGTCACTTCTCAGATTGTCCAAGTGATGCTTCCCTGAGCACTCTGAGGCCCCGAGGCTGCTCCGCAGGATGAGATCATTGGTACTAAATTTATCTCTGCTAACAGTCTGGAACTGGGTTTCAGGGCCCTAGGCTGGCTTGGGAGGTAGTCATCTAGAAGGGGGATGGGTGAGTCTCCAGAATGATCTACCCCAGCTTTTGCCATGGTCACTGTTGTTGTTTTCTTTCTTCCTTAGAAAATTCCCCGCCTTGTCCTGCTTTCCCCCCAGGGTTCTCTGTATCAGAAGTGTGATTTTCTGCCCACAGCAGATCTTGACAACTTAAAGGGCCCCGTCTGAAAGTCACGTGAGATGACACAGAAGAAATTGGAAAGATCCTGATGTAGGAAGAATGGGCAGGTGTGAGGGACCCATTAGAGATGGCAAATTCATGTTTGGAACAAGCGGCCAGGATAAACATTGAAACAAACAGGCAAGAGTCAGGGAGGACATTATTTCTGAGCAAAGCACAATCTGGATTTGTGCTTAGGAAGACCTTTCTGTAGTCTAAGAAAAACAAACAAACATATGGGGGGGTCGTTAAAAGCAAGAATGAGGGAAGCTAAGGGAATCTGATGGGAAAGACCCACGAGGATGGTCCCAGACCTCTTGGGCTTCTGGGAGATAACGGAGGGGTTTAAAGCTAGCTTTCTGGAGTTTTTCGGCTGCGTGCAGGTGCTGAGTAGCTCACGCCCACAGAAGTGCCTTGGTGCTTGTTTGATCTGACAGTGCTAGAAAGGCTTCAGGTATGTGTGTTCTGCTTGGTGGTTCCATATGGTGCAGTATATTTAAGAATCTGAATCAAACAAGTACACAATTAACAGGGTAGAGAGTGCCGGCCCAGGTGAGCCAACACACACACACACACACACACACACACACACACACACACACTTCTTGCTTGGTTTTATCTTCATGTAGTCACTTGGTGCCTAATACAGGAAGGGTGGTGAGGTAGGTGAAGTTGGGACCAAGGGTGAGAGTTCTGCTCCTCCTTGGCCCCCACCAAGGCATTTACGGACTATCGTTCTGACAAATCATTTGGATCTCCAAGAAAGGGTCCCAGGAATGGTAATAAGAACTGGTGGATACTCTAATAAACCAGAGCCCCATGAGCGTGAGGGGAAGATAGGACTCTGTTCTGTGGCAGGGGCTGAGGAATGTCTCCCAGATCATTCCTAGGAGGTCCCAGAGAGACAGAAGAGCTTTTCTGCAGGGAAAACTCAATACAACTTTGGGGATTCCAAAGACAAGGGGAGGGTAGGACCTACCTCGCTATGGACCAGCAGTGTGTTACTGTCCTAATGCTGTTAAAACATATAGCCAATACTAACTGAGTTAAAGCAAATGTTACTATCTTACTGCTAGAGATCAGAACGCCACACAGGTGTTGTTGGGCTAAAACCAAGGTGCTAACACAGCTTCATTTCTTTCTGGAAGTGCTTGAGGACAATCTATTTCCTAGCCTTTGCCCACTGTTAGAAGCCCTCACATTCCTTGGCCAGACCCTTCTTGCTCCATCCCTAGAGCCAGGAGCGTTGCTCTCTCTCACAGTCTTCCACTGTCATAGTTCCCTGTGACTACAGCCAGGAAAAGGTCTGTGCTTGTAAGTCCTGGTGTGATCTAAGCATTCCTACTTGTATCATTTAGGGTACTCTTGTCACTTCAAGGTCCTTAACCTTGTCACCTCCCAAGTTCCTTTTGATATGTTAGGTGACAGCCTGTGCAGATTGAACATAGACATCCTTGAGGGAGTCACAATTCTTCATGCCTTTGGGGAATAGCTAGAGACAGTGGGGCAAGGTTTTAGAAAGACTGAGAATCCTATCCAGTTTTTTTTTTTGTGGTTCCCAAGTAGAGTACTTGGGGGTTCTCTGATCCAAGCTAGGTGGCTCCCAAGCTTCCGAGCCATCAGGCCACCTTAGATGAAACACTGGCTCTAGTCTCTCTCTCTTGGGCACAGGACCCCTCTGCCAGCCTCTCGCTTTCATTGACTGGCCTTTGGCTTTCACTGCATTTAGGACCGAAGGCTTTCCTTTGGTGCCAGGAGAGATTTCAGAATAGAAGATTCTAGGAATCTCACTACGGTCTAGATTCCATAAGACAGCGAGGCTTTGGGGTATCTGCCTGTGGGGCAGCTTTTGAATCTCCGTGGGAAGATCTGGGGTAGATAGCACCAGCATGCAAGACTGGGGATGATGTCCCAGCTGCAGATGGTGTCCCCAGCCTCAAAGAGATTCTCCATTGACCTTGGTTATTTTCCATCAAGGGGAACCATGATGTCCTGGCTCATGTTGGCAGACTTCATTTTCTCCTGGTGCCACTGCCATCTTGTATTAACATTGTACTAACCACTAGGCAAGACATGGATGACAAGATCCCTCGACCTTTTGGTTCTTGTGATGCGAGGTGAACAGAGCAAGTAGAAGGATTTGTGCATCAAGACTCTATATAAGCATATTGGAACAAAGACTGCAGACTACTTTCTGATTGTGTCCTCTGCCTGGCTTTCTAACCCTTGCTGCTGAGCCCTGTTTGGGGATGGGTAGTACTCCAGCTGAGTGGAGGTAGACTCCAGTCACAGGAGCAAGGACCAACTCTGCCATCAGGAAAATAAGTGAGGCTGGTTCTGCCACAGAGGTAGAAACCACTCAGGGCTGGGGAAGGGAAGAGAAAGAGATGGAAAACAAAAGCAGCAAACAGCTGTTCTCTCCTGGGTCCTGGGCCCCCAACACCTTATACATCTATAGCCTAAGCCTAAGGACTTTGATACTACCCTTAGAAGGAAGTGGGCTTGCTCCAGTTTTCCTGAAGAAGAAACTTTATAACCAGGGTGGTCACGTACTTGTTTGTATACAAACTTTAAGACCCATGTCCTTTTTAGACAGTGTAGGAGTGAAGGAAGGGGGTTCAGAGCTCAGTATGGCTTTACATTAATTACCCACGTTTTGTAGATCAATTTGAAGTATATGAGGAAGCCATTGGTACCAATACCTCAGGTAGGCCTCCAAGAGAATGCTCTGGGCCTCTCAGGGCTTTCTGACCTCCAGGGAGGAGCGTTTTTCTCTTGGCCTTGGACTCTAGCCATGGGTTTCTGTACTCACAAGACTGAGTGTACTCCATTTCGGTCAGGTCTATGGAAATGAGCAGCTGACATGTTATGTAATTCCTTTTCTGCTCGAATGTGTAATAGTGTGTGCATAAATAGAGTGTACGTGTGTGTAGGGGGGTTGTTCCTGGAAAAGCTTGAGGGGACCTGCCTGCCATTTATAGCCACTTCTTCTCAGCCTTTCTCTGCCTCCGCTCTCATCGCCCTCCACTTCTAACACCTCTGTAGTAGAAGGTACAGAAGTCCAGTGTCCTAACCCAGAAAAAAACCTTACAAGCATTGTTGGTGCTCCTAGCTACCTCTTCCAGTTGTTTTTTTTTTTTTACATCACCCTGGGACTTCTGCACTTGACCTGAGTTCTTTTGAGTCTGATAATATTTTCCTCTAGAGCTCACAGGGATTGGGCATGCATGGCACTCACACTATCTGGAATAGTGTTTTTCCCAGAGTATGAGGCATATGTGTGTGAACCTTAGTGATGTCTCCAAACAGGAACTGTATTTTGAGTTTCCAGCGCTATATAGCATGTGCGCGCACACATCGTTTAAAGCCTTGGCAGATGGAATGTGCAGCTTTTTCTAGCTCTGGCATAATTACTTCAGGGACATCTTAGGCCAGTTGAAATGAGGTGACCAAGGTTTGTGCCACTTTTTCCAGAGTGAAGGAGCAGAAGAGACCCTTCCAACTCAGTGATGTAAAGATTGATCAGAGAATGGACTAAGTATACTCAGGGTACCAGCTACGACACCAGTTGGAGCAGCTTGCACATGAGAGCTGGGTGGTGGTCATGTCTAAGATGTGAATAGGAACAGGTGTTTCTTGAGGTCTGAGAGACTTGGAGCACCTTGACATTACAGGGTGATCTGGAGACCCATGGCCAAGAAGCCAAACTTTTTTTCAAAGCTGCAGACAGGTTTCTGGGCCTACTCCAATTGTCTTCTCCAACTTCCCAGGAAAGGGTTGTCTTTTCTGGGTCTTTCTGTGTTTTGTTTTGGCTTTCCCACCACACCTGTTGGGTCCCCTTCCAAGCCTGAGAAGGTGCTTTCTTCATCTGACTTGAGTTGACAGTCATGCTCTCCTGGATCCCTGGACCATAGTGCATGAAAGAGATGGACAGATTTAGTCTGAGAACTAGAAAATTCCTTGTCCTCAAGTATCATGGCCACATGCCCAGAGAAGCTCTAGATGCTGGTACTGGAAGACTATAGCTTTCTGTTAAGAAAACATGGTTATTTGAGTGGGTGAGAAGGCCCTTGGATGACTTTTCTTTTTTGAGGAACCAAAGGGATTTTTCCTTAGACTTCCTTTGGACATGATCCTGACTAACCTTAGGACCAAAGATGATGTGACTCTTCCGAAAGAACCCTTTCTTCTTGTAACATCTTATCTGGAAGGCAGACATAGAACTAATGAAAGTAATTTCAAGTTGAGAGGGTAGATGGGAGGTGGAAGAAGCTTTCAGAGCTCTCTGTCTTCTTTAGCTCCCCTACCCAAGGCTTTAGACATCTCATAGAACTCGGAGCACCCCATGCAGCACAGGCCCTACCTTAACATAGCTACCTGCCTTGTAGGTGACCTGGATTCAATCATGATGTGCATTTCAATGGCACACTGTAGTATTTAGGGGCCATGAGTCTCACTCATGTTGTAGGTGAGGAATCCAGTTGTCAGGATACTTGACCCCAGCAAGGTTAGAGGTAAATGAGGGCCGTTATTGTATCCTGTGTTGTTAGGTAAGGCCTAGGAATGGGGGAAAACATGTAGGTGAGCAGATGAAAAGAAGTTCTTCAGTGTGTCATGTCACATCCCCACAGGAAGTGGCCTTGAGGCTCCGGGGGCTGGCTCAGCTCTTGGTGATTCCAACCAGAGACAAGTCAGCCCTTCTTCCTTCCAACTGAATCCAAACGGTGAGAAAAGGGATCTCTTGGCAACTTTTGTCTCCTTAAGCAGAGATGTTTCTCTCTGAGAAACATCCACGAAGACCCACATGGAGATATGATTGCCAAACATGAATTCTGGTCAGGACTACGAACAATGTCTGCTGATCTTGACCCTGGAAAACATGTACTGCTGGAATTCCATGCATCTTGCTGAGAATGAGGTCTCACTCACGGCCATAGTCACTTGGGTCATTGAGAAAAAGGTCATATTGACGAGTGCATCACTATTGTCACCAGATCCCCAGGGACCTATTACATTTGAGTGACAGGCTATAACTGGCCAAGTTTCTCTAGGTGACTGGGGGCCACAGGTCTTATTCACACTGCAGATAATGAATGTGACTGAGAGATGCTACCTACTCAAGCATGGCCACAGGACCAACCAGCACTGTCATGGGTGTCCATGATCAAATCCTTTAATCCCAGGTCCAGTGGCCATTTCGCAATGTGGCAGGTACATTTTGTTGGAGCATTTGGTGACTTAGATCAGAAGAGCATGATGATGAAAGGCCTCTAATTTCTAGACGGTTCTCTGTCCTCTCCTAAATCTCCCATATTCATACTTCTCTTGCAACCCTCTGCAGGTAAGGCAGAGCAGACTCTTTCAGAATGTATTCCCATTGTTATAGTTTGCATCTCAGCACCACGTGTTTTGCTATTTTTATCCCTGTACTAGAAACTATTAAGTGGGGGAGAAATGTTAATTGGTATTATTACAGCAAACTGTGTCCTAGTAACATTGAATTCAGAGGTAAGCTCCCCACTCCCTCCCCTGCCTTTTAGGCATCTACAAGAATCTTGTTCATTTTGCTGACAGCCAGCACAGATTTTTTTCTTTTTTCCTGATGCTGTGCCTGTTGGGAGAAGTATTGAGGACTCTGACATATACAGAAGTTGCTGGGCCTCCACTCTGCTTAGGCACCAGGGAAAGAAGTGGGGAAACAGAGAATTGCCATGACTTTAAGTTTAGTTTTAGCCACTGAAACTAGGACCAGAAGGAACAGCATGGCTGTGTGGGAAGCACACATGCTGTGTGGCTCACGGGGCCTTTGCGAGAGATTCTGGTGTGTGTGTGTGTATGTGTGTGTGTGTGTGTGTGTGTACGTGTGTACATGTGTGTGTGTTTGGTAGTACTAGGGATTCAACCTTAAACCTTATGCACGTGAGGCATGTACTCTATCTCTGAGCTATAGCCCCCCCACTTAGGGTATTTGTATTTATGATCTAGCTGAAACAGAGAGCAAGCAACCTTCATGGTGGCTTTCCCCTAAGTCAGAATGAGGAATGGAGAGGTTGGAAACCCATAGTGAAAAGATCCAGGCATGTTTCGCTAACTTCCAGAGGTCATATATGGACTGGGCCCAGGACACATGGGACCAAATCCTAGCAGTTTTCCTTTCTGGCTGTGTGGCCTCAGGTGAGTCTCTTGTCTTCTCTGGCCTCTGTTTTCTCACCTGAACACTGGTTATACCTATGCCTCTGGGTTGCTGCTCAGTAAAGCATGCCCCTCCAAGCACAAATTAAAGTCTTCTGATGATGCTTCCTGAATTCTGAGAATCTCAAGCATAGAGATTTTCTGGAATCATCAAGAGAAAGAAAGGTCTAATTTCTAATGCAGTAGTGTCCACTGACTGTGTCGAGCTGACTGCAGATGCTAGCATCTTCTGCATTCTCTTCATCTCTTCCTTTTCTACCCAAATAGACCAGTTTGATTTCTTATAATCTCAAAATGCTTCTCATATGTCAACTGATTTTTAAATGTAATGACATTCTATATTGCTTGAATAGAACATTGAAACAAACAAACAAACAACAACAACAACAAAAAAAAAACTCCACGAAACAAAATAGCCCAAGAGGGTGAAGGCTCAGCAGTTGAGAGAACTTTCTATGTAGTCATGAGGCCTGGAGTTCAGATCTCAGAACCCGTGAAAGAAGCCAGGGATCCTGCAAAGGCTTGACATGCCAGCTCTGAGGAATCCGACCCCCTCTTCTAGTACAGGCATGCCCTCTCCCATGCATAAGTGTACACTCACATAAATATTTTTTTAGAAGCTAAAAATAAATATCCTGGAATCCTACCATATTAAAGTAATATTTATTCTGAGTGTGTCCTGGGCCGCCCCCTCCCAGTATGAACGTATGAACGTATACTTTAAACGTAGCCAAAGGTGAATTCCACAATCAGGTATGTGTTAATGTTTTACTCATCACTTTTTATTGTGAACATTTCCTCATGTGAATCAGTGTCCTTCAGACCTATGATTTTTAACAGTGGCTGACATTTCACAGTACACATCTTGCTTTTATATTCGTCAGCATCTAGTCTTCTGATTTTTTTTCTTTTTTCGGACGACTTATTTCCTAATTCCCTTTTATCCCCCATTCATTTTTGTTATAGGGATTGACTGAATTTTCTCTGCTTTCCATCTCTGATGACTTGAACAATAGTCACCTATTTTAATTTCATAGTGACTACACTTACTTTTTTGAGAGCATGCTTAAGGTCATATTCCCTCAGCGTCCAACACACACACACACACACACTATGATTTTTATGCCTTTTCCTCTCTCTGCTTTCCAATTATTACAACATAATCTTGCTTTTAGGGCCCATAGTAGTAGTTTCATATTGTGATAATTTCCATATTCATTCATCCATTGCAAGCATTGTTTTTTGACATTTCTACATCTGTAATTGAAATCACACCAAGTGTTTTGACATCTCCACTAGGGTATCATGGCTCATAGCTGTAGTACATAGTAATTCTCCACCTGTGGCTTCTTAATTTTGATCTGTCTCCTGGTAGATTGGCATTTATTATTAAGACATCCCCCCACACCCCATGAAGGGATACAGGTAATAGAAATTTGAAGCTCTTGGCAACTGAGAATGTCATTCTGTTGACCTCACGTGTAAATGCAAACACAGCTTGGTCTTTTTCTTCCCTTGAAGTTATGAAATTGCTTAACTGTCCCTGAGCAGTGAGTGAAGGCAGGGGAGAAGCCTGGGGCGAGGTGGGCTTTGATCTCTCTGTAGGTGATCTTGTCTCTTTCTCTGTCTGAGGCTTCATAGAACATTCTCCAGCTATCAAAACATGTTTTGGGATAAGTATGTGGGTTGACTTAATTTCTTTTGCACTGCATTTAAATATGTCCTTCTAGTCGGCAGCCTTGTGTTTTGTATTTTCCCTGCAGAAAGGTCTTTGTTTGACCACCATTATCCTTAACTGTCATTGTCTCTCTTCTGTGCTGTTTCTGTATTGGAGGATTGTGTGTGTGTATGTGTGTTGTGTGTGTGTGTGTGTATGAGAGACAGAGAGGGAAAGAGAGGAAGAGAGAGAGAGGGTGACTACATCAGCCAGGCTGGCTTTAAATCACTGTGTAGTCTAGCCTCAACCTCACAGAAATCTTGCCGCCTCAGCCTTCCCAGAGCTGGGATTATGGAGATGAACCACCACACACTGCTTGAGTGATTCTTGGTGTGGGTTTGTACCCCTGGTTTGGTTCTTCAGGTCTCTCTCTTCTCTCTCCTCGCTCTCTCTCCTCGCTCTCTCTCCTCGCTCTCTCTCACTGTCATCTGATTTTTGCCTATGTTTTCACTGCTTGCTATTTGGGTGACGCTGTGATTTCAGCCACTCGTGCCACCTGCACACCTTCCCGGCTGCAGGTCCTTCCTCTCGAAGGATGAGGCCAGATGACAGCTCACCTTTGAATATGCTCCGCATGTTGTTTACATGTTGCTGCTGTTGTGGGGAGGCCAATTTCCAAACAGCCTCTGCCTTGGAGCTGCTAACGCTGACTCTCTCTGGCCTTTTAAAGGAAAAGTTTGCTGGCCTCTGCTCCAGGCATTTTTTACTTGGACTTTACTTTTCAAACAAAAGTCCTCTTGTACTGTCTCAAAATACAAATAAGAACTCCCAAACGTTTTCTTTCTCTCCTTTCTCCCTTATAATAACTACCTTGTTGAGGGTGTTCCCTGTGATATGCCTTCTTTAGACGTGGCGTCTTTTTGCTCCTTTGGTAGCTCTTTTCGGTTTGCTCAACCTTACAAGGAGAGGTTTGGTAATTCTCTGGTGGGTCTGGTGTGGGTTCTCTTTTCTGAAATGTTTAAATTCCAATATCTCTCCCCACCCCCTTCCTTCCTCCCTCCCTCCCTCTCCCTTTCCCCATCCTCCTTCCTCCCCCTCCCCTTCCCCATCTTCCTTCCTCCCCATCTTCCTTCCTTCCCCTTCCCCTTCCCCATCTTTTTTCCTCCCCCTCTCCCCTCCCCATCTTCCTTCCTCCCTCCCTCTCCCCTTTATGTGTGTATGTTTTCATCCTCACAGTTTTAAATATTTGAAACTGGCAGGGACTCATTCTTACTAAGTTAGCTAGTAAAGGAAGGGAAGGCTAATGGAGGCACAGCAAGCCTGTGGTGACACCCATTTGGGGTTTAAGTACCATCTTTTATTTTGAAGGCCCCACTCCCTTCCTCAGCAGAAGGCCCTTCAGCTATCCTGATTTCACTTGCTTCCCTCTGGGTGGAGCCTCACTCAGGGTTCTTCAGGACCTACAATTCTAGAAAGACGTGATTGGAAGGAGCCCCGGGAGGTAAACTGTGCATACAGCTCATTTTATCCCCCATGAGGTGATTTTTTCAAGTTATTTGCAGTATTTATGATTTGAGTTCTTTTTATGTTGGGCCTGTATTAGACACAGCTGTAAGAATTCTTGCTATTGTTTGCTGTTGTGTAAGTCACATAGCAGGACTTTCAGAAACAGGAGGTAGGGATGCCAAATGCATACAACCTTGTGTGCTTGTTGCTCTACCTAACAACATGCTTGGTAAAGATGGGACCTTGTGCTTTGTTACCAGCTAGAGTGTGGGGACTGGATTGTGAGCCCTTGTGACTGTTGACTCGTGTGTGTGTGTGTGTGTGTGTGTGTGCACGTGTGTTTGTATGTGCATGCACGCAGGGTGTGGGGGAGGTGTGTATGGGGCTGTGGGAAACTTTCTGGGTGAAAACATGAACTTGAAGATCAGATACTTTTGTAACTTAGCTCCAATTACCTGCCCTTCTGGAAGAGAGATGTACTATCAATGTCGTCAAAACCAGCAGATAATTTAAAAATATTTTCCACTTGGTCTTGGGGGTTATGTGTTATGTCATGGCCCACTCCCATCAGGCTTCCGAGGCCTTCCTGCTGCAGAGCTGTTTTCTGATTTGTGCTTTCTTGGGCCTGAGATGAAGTCAGTCAGATTTGCTGACTGGAAGCCCGAATGTCTGTGGGAGTGGGAATGTGAGTTATAAATGCCTGAGGCCAAGGAACCACTCACAAGAGCCTTGGGGCTGGGCCCTATCAGTCTCTTCCCCTGGACATCCCTAACACCCTAATGTGCTTCACCCTGACAGAATCTGCAAAATCAAATCTGTTCTGGCCTGCCTATTGCTCATCGGTTTCCCAGAATTCCTCTCTGTGCTGCCAAGAAAATCGCATCCTTCCGTTTCACCCGCGCTGCCATTCATTTGCTCCGAGCACCTCTTCAAGGAGAGAATGTGACCACAGATTGAGGTTCCGACATAAAGAGAAACGAGGGATCTTTTCCCCAATTAAAAAAAAATCTTCCTGCTGCTAAGAAGCACTGCCAGTAGCTACTACTTAAGCATTTACTTCACGATTCTTTGTGCAGTTTTCAAATTGGGGCTCTGTCCCAGAAAGACGGTCTGCTCGGGGAAATTTATCCCCAAAGTAGTTTATGTCCTTGTTCAGACTGGAGTCCAGAGGGTCAGGGAGTCTCCTGGTAGGGTGGTAGGAGACAGGGTGAAGGTGGTACCAACTGTCTGGTTTGGTCATGCCGTGTAAATATACATGCTTCGCTTAGACCTGTGAAGATATATGTGTTTATGGCTCCTAAGTTGCATATTTCAGGTCTGTAATTGCATCCTGTGTCCCCACAACATTACAGACATGAAGGGAAAAATGAGGGCTTTGCACGTTCATGGAGATGTAATTATGATAATAGGCAGGCCTTGTTTGCTATGCTTGTCCTGTGAGGCATTTAGCCCAGCTCTCTTCTGTACATACAGCTCTGTGAGCTGATGGGCTTGGCAGAGGGACAATTTTTAAAGTTGAATTTCTTGGGCACCTTACACTGTAATATTGTCATATTCATACAGGTTCATGTATACATACCAAAGATAGATCTTCCTAGAATCTCACCCATTCAACTCCTTCATCTTCTAACCTGTATCATATCAAGGAACCTTCTAGTACCCTAAACCTAGTCCCTACCCTCCAGGGGCAGCCAACCTCCTGACCTCCCCCGCTGATTTGCTTCACTGGCTATGCACTTGATCCTCACGGCACCATGTAGTCCAGACCATGCATGCTCTGCTATCCCATGTTACTTGTCCTACTGTATGGGTGTGAGAATGAGCTGTGACATGAATGTATTTGTAAGCAGTTTAAATTCTCATTTTATTATTGATAAGGCTCTGAATGGTTTGTGACTCCCCCCCGCCTTATAGGAGCAGAGCCTTCTTGATACCTAGCATAGGTCTCTTGTGCAAGTCTTCTGGTGACTTTATCTATCACCTTCTTTTCTGGAAATATACCATCCAGAAGTGAAATTGCTGGGTTTGTTGCATGTATTCAGTTTTTATGGATATTTGCCAAATTTGCCAAATTTGGACTAGATCACTTTAAAGAGTCTTGTAATTGGAGAAACTGGCAAACAACTTTACTCAAGAATATCTAAAAAGGGAATCTTTTTCCTTTTCATTTCCAGACCATACAGTATAATGGGTTTTAGAAGTAGACTTATGCAATCTAGCTTTGGAGTGCTCAATGTCTAAGAATATTAAGATGTATTAGCACCCTTTAGCTGTTGTAACAAATTATCACAAATTTGATGGCTTCAAACACTCCCCCCCTTGTGTAATAGGACTGTCCTCTACTTCTCATGAGGATGTTGGTGACTGTGCTTAGGATCAGTGCAGCTAACATGAGGTAGCCTGCCCTTCTCCAGATCCTTTACCAGATCATATCTGCACAAGGGGCTATGTAGGGTAACCTTCATAGGGTCTAGAAAATAGGACTTGGATGACTTGAGGGGCCATCATTCAGCTCACCACGTTGGGAGGCAACATTGGGTCTTGATTTTTGCGTCTATGGGAAGCGTATAACCACACCCTGAATCACTCAACTCTGCTCCCCCTATTGATCTTTCCCTTTGTTCTCCCTCTTTTGGAATCATGGAAGAAGGTTGATAGACTGGACCAGGGATGTGGACTTAAAGTATGGATGACTTAAGACTTCTCTCATCAAATTCTAATTTGCTTTTCTTAGTATGAAGCAAAGTATCAAGGCACATGACACCCTCCGTGAAATGTGGAGCCTCTGATTGGATCCTGAGACAGCAAGCGAACATTAGTGCAAAATATCCCCCACAGGTTCACATGTCTCAATACTGGATCTCTAGCTCATGGTCTTGTTTTTGGAAGTGGTAGAATTGTTTGGAGGTAGGGTCCACCCGGAGGAAGTGGATCACAGAGACGGAGTGGGCCTTGGGGATATAGCCCAGTTCACTTCCTGTCCCATTTATGTCCTTTCCTCGGAGGTTGTGGAGGTGAGGATTTCCTTACACTCCTGCCAGCACGGTGCTCCTGCCCGCTGCTGTTCCTCCCCCACCACCATGGTGGATTGTGATACCCCACCCTAATCCATGAGCCACGATAAGCCTCTCTTCTCCTAAAGCTGCTTCTTGCCAGGTATTTTGTCACAGAAATAATAAAAGTGGCTGCGATGGTGGGACATTTGCAAGCATATCAGTAGTTCAGCTTTCGGTGATGTGTTAATTTGACAGAAAAATTACTTTCCTCCATGTAAAATGTTAGTATAAATGGTGTCTATGTGCAGGGTAAACAGCAGCTTCATTGATTACCTTTTAAAAAGTCATATCTGGTATTCACAATAAATAGATGAAAATCCCAAAATCCCCTGTTTATGTAATACAAACAACAAGGTCCAGCATTCACAAAGTATGTTTAGAAGAAGAAAGAGAGAGAGAGAGAGAGAGAGAGAGAGAGAGAGAGAGAGAGAG
>LOJH01010018.1:16223-27861 GCA_001685095.1 Ellobius talpinus
TTGGACTCACAGAGATCAGCCTGCCTCTGCCTCACAAGTGCTAGGATTAAAGGTGTGCACCGAAACACGCAGCTCAACCATTCATTTATGTTTTGCTGTTGTGTTTTTAACAGTCAGGGAGATAACTACCTTTCTGAGAGGCTAGGTTCTGAGACCTGCACCTTGTTAGGCCATTTTGTCATCATCAAAAGACATGGACATATGCTAAGGTACTAAGAAACGTTAGGTGATATAATCTCAGGACTGTTAACAATGTCACCTTAACGGGATCTAAGATCATCCAGGAGACAAACCTCTGGGCGTGTCTGTGAGGAAGCTTCCAGACTCTTTTAACCCACCTTAAATGCTGGCAGAAGTGAGCTGAGCACCAGCATTCCTCTCTCTACACTTCTTGCCTGCCACTTAACACGACGAGCTGCCCCATGCTTCTGCTGCCGTGACTGCCCCAACATGATGGACTGTACCCTCCAATTATACAGGACAATCCCCTCCTTCACTAAGTTGCGCTTGTCAGGTATTTTTTCATAGCCATGAGAAAAAAGATAACCGATGTGAATCTTTGGGACCAGCCTCGAGTCTGTGATCCAACGTTGACCAAATGGTCTTTTGTTGTTCATAGATGACATAGAGCCATGGTAGGCAGGAACTTCCTGTTGTGGGCTGAGCACTTTGAGTTCATCAGAAGGAGATGGGCAAACCCCAGCTCTCTCGGAAGGCAGTGGCTGCCTTTGCCAGTCAAGTCAGAAAGAGGTGGTTTGCAGCTATGTAGCCATACGCCTTGAGAGAACGACCACAGGCAACCATCTCCATAGCTGGACACTGGCAGAGATGAGGCCAGGCCAGGAATTACCTTCTTGTAACAACAACTGAAAACAGTTTCTGGAGACAGAGTTTTATTATGCAGCCCTGGCTAGCTTGGAGCTTACCATGTGGATCAGGCTGGCCTCAGACTCACAGAGATCTGCCCGCCTCTGCTTCCTGAGTGCTGGGATTAAAAACATGGACCATCATGCCTGACAAAAGTCAATTTTTTTGTAGCCATTAAATATTTTGTGTGGCCCCTTGGTTCCAGACTCTCCTGTAAGTGTTGTATCAGGCACTTAGGGTTAAACATAATGAATGAGCCAATAGCCTTGCCCTTGTGGAAGTTTAATCTGTGCAAAGTGAATCATGGAACAAGTGAAACAAGCTGGATAATGCCACTCTTAAGGGTAAACACAGTCAAGTGTTTTCTTAAGAATTACACCGGAGGCCAAACTGGAATATGCCTCTTTGCCTCCCAGTACGAAGTGTTTTTTGTCCTGGAGTCCTTTCAAATACACACCTGGGATTCTTGAGCCCACGCAGCCTGGGATATCAATAATCCAAAGGGTCTCACAAAGAGCAGGATGTTCTAGTGAGCAGTGAGCCTGTGACTGACACACTACAATGCCTAGTGGAATGACTGCCTCCACATGTGCTTTGATAGTGACCTTGTGTCAAACACAGAAATCACACGGAGGAAGCAAGAGGCAGTAGCGGAAATGGGCATCTCTGGTACTGCCGTGTAACCAGCCTCTGCCGTCCTCTAGAGCAAGGTGTCGCATTTCCTTAAGTTTCCCTCACCTTTCTTGGGAAAGGAGCAGCTGCAACGGCCAGTGTCTGAGCTCCATTTCTCTTGGGATGTACTCATTCTTTTAGGTCCCATGAAGGAGTTATTTGGAGAGCTTGGAATAGAGCTTGGGAGGCGGCTAAGTGCACGGCAGAGGCAAAGCTGCTAACATCATTCAGGATCCTTGTCTCTCGTGGAGCCCAAGTACTCAGATTCTTTGGTCATTCACTCGAGAGTGCAGTCCCCATGATCTAATGACATGTCGTGTGTGGGGAGCCATGTGCACAAAAGGCCTCCTGAAATCAGGCTGCTCTTGATGAGATTTTCCAGAAAACTCCAGTTTACATCTGCAAACATCGGTGCTTTGGCTTTTAACCTGTCTTTCACTGTGGTCAACACCTCTTCCCATTCCTTCTGTGTTGAACCACACAGACTGACTATATCTTATTTCGAAATGCAGCTATGACCCCAGACAAATGGATGCCTCAGTCTGTTGTTTGCTTGCTCGTCTTTGTACTCTTCCCTCTGGGACCTGCCCTCTCATTGCCTATGTTTTCTGGTTTTTTTTCTCTATGTAATCAGACACACCACTCCTCCATGACTTGGCTGTATATGATTACCTAAGCTTTGGAGGGGAGTTCGTTTCTCAGGATGAAGCTTTTTAATCTTTCTTATTGCAGTGGTAGTTTTGTGCAAGAAGCTTCGTGGAGTTTTAAGATATGAAAATCTGGGCTTAGAACCCAAGAACTCCTACAGTGAGGGGATGCTATCTGCAGTTCGCCCTCCCTGCCCAACATGGGTCATGGAGGGTTAGTTAGTTCTGAGGGGAACATCAGAGGATGACATACCGGGAGAGGTTCTTGCTCTGGGGAAGGAGAAAGCTCCCATTTTCCCTTGAACTTCCTGCCTTCTGAACCGCAGAATGCGCGCACACACAAGCTTTGTTGTGAAGCTCCAGGGAGATGATCATAGAAAGGATTTTACAGAAAGAGCAGTGGCAGCATCACTGTCATCAGAGTCATCTGTGAGCTTCCCATCTTCTAAACCCTATGCCAGCTCAGACCAGAAGTTCTATACCCACGGATGACAGACACCACAGTTCATGACTGCCAAAGCATCCACCAATCAGACTGCACCTTGACCTAATCAAAGAGGATGCTATGAAGAGCCAAAATGCTCCCAGCAGCTCTGTTCAGGCTCACGCACGCTTCCGAAGGGACGAGTAGACAGACTGTCATATACAGATTCTCAGAGAGTGAATTTACATTGTTTAGCAAACTAGGGAGACACCTAGCTGGGAAAAGCACAAATGTGAGGACCTGAGTTCGAATCCTAAGATCCCATGTAAAGCTGGGCATCTATCATTCAAACTCTCCCATAGAGAGCTGGGAGGTAGAAGCAGGAGACTCCCTGGAAGTCCCCAGCTGGTTAGCCTGGCATGTGCTTTTCGGTGACAAACAACAGAGACACTGTGTCAAGGTGGAAGGCAAAGACTGACACTTGAGTTCTCTTCCCAGTTGCACACGCACGCATGCATATGCACACACATGCATGCATGCATATGCACACACACACTATCTGTGCATCATACACACTTTCAGAGGCAATTCCATTGGAGAAGAAGCTGTTATCTTTTCCCTAAACTTTCGTAGGACCATGTGATCCAGCCATGCCCTACTTGACTCCCTGGTCGAGCATCTTTTATTTTTTCAAGCTCAGTTCCAGGTGCTGGTCCCTGAACACTTGCAGCCTCTTTTCTTTTACCTGAGTTACAGATTCATTAACCCAGACTTTCTCAAAATGTTATTATTAGAACTTTAATCACCCATGTCCTCCTTTCAAGTTCTTTCTAAAATTAATTTCTGGCAATAATAATTATGTCAATCAGGGGCTGGCCAAATATACCTGTGGCCCCTGGGCCAAATCAAGACGGGAGTTTCCAGCCACAATCTATTTTTTTTGCTCCTAATGGCTGTGCCACTTTCTCCATCGGCTCCTCTCTCTCTACCCTATGACAGGTGAAGGGGCAGGTGGGTCTGTCTTCTCATCTGTGGTGGCAGACTCTGTAAATAATATCTTAGGTGAACTCAGATAACAAGGAGATGGTAAATAAATTAGGGTGAAGTCAAGGGCAGAAGTCAAAATGGCAGTGATTCTGGCTGGGCCCCCATGAGGGAAGATAACAGTGAAGCTGGAAGAGAAACCAGGGAAACCAGGGAAAAGAATAGATGACCAAGTTCTAGACGGTGGGTGGAACTTTTATTTTGAAAGATGTTCTTAACCACCTGTGGTGGTTTGAAAGAAACTAGCCCATAAAGGGAGTGGCACTACTAGGAGGTGTGGCCTTGTTGTAGGAGGTGTGGTCTTGGAGGAAATGTGTGGAGGCCGGCTTTGAGGTCTTCCATATGCTTACTTGAGCCATGCCCAGTGAGACAATTTATTTCCTGTTACCTTTCGACCAAGATGTAGGCTTCTCAACCCCAGCACATCTGCTTTCATGCTACCTTGCTTCCTACCATGAGATAATGGACTAAACCTCTAAACTGTGAGTCACTGCAATTAGATGTTTTCCTTTGTGAGAGCTGCCGTGGTCATGGTGTCTCTTCACAGCAATGGAAGCCCTAACTAAGACAGCACCATTGTTTCTAATTGCTCTAGGAGGATACAGATGAACACATGAGACTGGGTTAAAGAATGGTGAGCCCATTTCAATAATGGTCCGCCTATCTCCCAGTCTGCGCGATCCCCCACCTCTTTACTGGAATGTGCCAATGTGCCTCCATCTATACACACAGCACAGCCTTAAGAGGCAAGACCACCTTGACTAGTCAGGAAGTATTTTACTGGTCCACTGTCATCAGCTCCGGGTCAACATGAGGTCAAACACACTGACCCTTTCTCTCTTGATATTATTTATTCATCCAACAAACATGTAATGGGTGTCTTGCTATTTCCAAACCTCTGTGCCTGATGTTAGGATTATAATCATTCTATTTTCTTAAGAAGACTGATCATTTTTATCATATGTGGATAAATGAATGTCTGCATGTATGTAGGTGAGCTGCATGCATGTCTGCTGCTCTCAGAGGCCAGAAGAGGGGGTCAGATCCCTTGGAATTGGAGTTATAGGTGACTGTATGTGCTGGGGACTGAACCTGGATCCTCTGTAAGCACAGCCAGTGTTCTTAACTGCTGAGCTATCCCTCCAGCCCCACAATTTTTAATCCAAGGAGTAAGGAATTGAGGGGACTGACAAGACTACTGGATCACCTGCAAAGGGAGCAACACCCATGAAAACTCAGAGCAAAGGAAGGACAAAGGCCCGTGGTTCCCTGGACGGTGGGCAGTGGCTTCTGAGCTCCAGACATTTACGTGGGAGATTAAGAACCCCTGAGGGAGTGTTCGTGGGAATGGGGGCTCAGATTTGGGTAGACAGCCCTCTGGGGGATAACTGTGAATCAGGGTGTGTCTGTGGCAGACAGTAATAGCTAAAGAAAATCCTAAAGAGGAGAGACTGAATCGGCGATGCTGACAGTGGAGAGAAGCAGGCAATGGGCAGTACAGGGGGTCACGTGCTTGACTGAGCAATTGCTCCGTGAGGTCAAGGAGAAGGGGAGGACAAACTTCCCTCTTCCACTTGGTGCCCTGATGGAAAGGGACAGCAGAACTAAGGGACACATAGATCTAAGAAGGGAAGCAAGTCTGAGTCTGAACTCAAACTGATGGCATGTCTCCTGGGTATTGCAGTGCATGTGACAGTAGGCAATTGTCTGGCTAGGTGTCCCCCAAAGAACCTGTTCTGCACACAGTAACAAAACACAGAGCCCTGTGGGAAGGGGAGGTCATGTGCTCTGAGTCTGAGAGAGGGGAAACTGTCTCACTGCCCAGCCCTCTTTCCCTACCCCCCCCACAGTGACAAGTCATTTCATCTAGGTAGCCTCCCCTCCTTAAGTTTCTTCAACCCCCCAAACAGCACCGCCAGCTAGAGTCCAAATACTGAAACCCACGCGTCTCTGGGGAACGTTTCACAGGTGAACCACAGCAGCAATGATGCGGCTTTGCTTTCAGACCCAAGCTCCTTCTCTGGCCTCTCAATTTGAAGAAGCCTGGGTCCAGGTGAGGAGTCAAGAGAGCCATCAGCATACGGCATGCTCTTCTTGCTGCCCAGATGATCTTAGCATCCTTATTTTCTCAACTGCCAATTTTCCCCCTGTTGTGTGATGTTTCACTCTTTTGGCTCTTTGGGGGCCCTCTATCCAGCTCCCAAATAAATCACACACAGAGGCTTATTCTTAGCCATAAATGCCCGGCCTTAGCTTGCCTTGTTTCTTGCCTGCTTTTCTTAAATTAGCTTGACTACTTTTCACCTTTGGGGTTTTTCCTTTTCTTACTTCTGTATATCTTACTTTCACTCTTACTCCATGGCTGACTGGGTGGCTGGGTATCTAGGTGACTGGTCCCTAGCATCTCCCTGTGCTTGATCTCTTGCTGTGCCTCTCTCCTCCTTATAAACCCCTCATCACCTGGCTCCTCCCTACAACTTTCTCTCAGCTAGTTGCTGATGCAGCTTCCTGACCACAGGTGAATTTCATTTAATCAAACACATCTTTGCATCATTAAACAAACATTCCAGAGCATAAACAGAAGTAACACACCTTAAAATAACATTCTACAACCCTCCCCTTAACATTTGACTACATTTCCCCCCACTTTTTCTTCTCATCAAAGGGGGCCTCTCCCTTTGAAAGGCTAATGAACCCCCGGCCTGCTGAGCAATCCACCAGTTCTCTTGCTTCCCTGTAGTCCTTGATGCTGAGAATTGCTTCCACCTCACTTTTATCTCATGCCTCCTCAGTCAACACACCCCTCATCCCATCTCTCAGCATGCTCAAGTCATCCATTCTGAAAGAAGACAGAGCAAAGATCCTGCCGGCACTCCCCCTCCTCTGTGGAGCTCTTTAGTGATGCCCCTGTCTCACTAGCATTTCCTCAAGAGTCCCTATTGCTCACTTCCCTGCCCCTCCACAGCTGTTCTCTTAGAGATTCTCTCCCTTCTCACCCATGCTTCTTAGCAGCCCTTAGATCATCAATGCCTCCCTCTGTGTGTGTGTGTGTGTGTGTGTGTGTGTGTGTGTTGGGTGTTGGGGGGACCTCTCAGCAGACCTGGAGCCCACTCTTAGGCTACTATGCTGGTTCAGGAGATTTAAACCTAGGTCCTCATGCTTATATGATCAACACTTGCTGACTGAGTCATCTCCCCATTTTCTCTAAGGTCTTCTCCCCAATTCTCCATACATTTCTTCCTAAGGTCTCCTCTTCCACAAGTGTTTGGAAGACATGACCACTGTGATCTTTTCCAGAACTGTTATTAAAGGTGTGTTCCTAAGTAAGTAATTTCGGTCTTATCAAAGAAACCTTTACTGCATGCTTTATACATGCTAAGAACAGGCATGGAAAAGTCCGTGACAGATGTGAACTATATTGGCCTCAACTCAACAGTGTACCAACCAGCTACCGCCAACACTTTGTAACAAATAAACACGATGGGATGCTTTTTAATTGAGCCATCTAGCAGACATATTTTGTACTTTATTAATTCTTAATTAAGGCTAACTATAGTGGTTAACTACTTAAATTGGCTACTGACTTCCTATCCGATGATGCAGATTTAGATAAAACCTGTGTGGTGTGTGGACCAGCAGCATCAAGGTCACCACCAGAGGTCTGGGAAGTATCTCAGTGGTGAGTGCTTGCACATCATGTACAAAGCCCTAGGTTTGATTCCCAGTACTGGGGGAAAAATTAACCACCATAACATTGGGTGGAAAATGTAGACTCTCAGTGATCACTCCTGACCTGTGTAGGGTTCCTCGGTGATCTAGGTTCATCTGAGTTGGAGAGACACAGGCCCAGATAATGGGCCAGTAGCTTCCAGTGTAGCAGAACCCAGGGAAGACGCAGATGAATACGGTAATCCTTGCCATGCACACTGCACAGTGTGCATGGGAAAACAGAGATATCAAGAGGCTTTAAAAATGAGGGAATTTGACTTTGCTATTTGCTTGCATGAACCCTGGTCCCTGCCAGAGTAATCCAGTGTGTGGGCCCGTATGTTGAGATTTTACAAAGACTCGACAGCATGCCAATTAACTCGGGGAAGCAGAATTAATGAGAACTAGCAGCAATAAGATGTCAGTAGTAATACTGCTACTTAAAGTGGCTCTCTTTAATGCATGCTATAAAACTGGGAAAACAGTCTGTACTTAACTGTGGGAACTCCTCACAGGTTCAAAATTCAGAATGCTTAGGTAAAGATTAGATATGCACTCAGGGAAAGTATTTCCATCTTCTTTCCCTCAGGTAGAATGGACACAAACCAGAGGCTTCGAAATCTGTCTCAACTTATCTGTCTTCAGACTGCCTCAGAATCCCACAGCTAGAAAGCTCACCTGGATTTTCTACTTTCCCCTAATAAATGGCAGAGAGAAGTGTTTGTCTTCTGCATCAGTCCTAAGTTTGGTAAATGTATCCTTCCAGGGTAGTTTTAAACTTATGGAAATAAAATATGGCTAATGAACTCAATTACGTATGTTTTTAGTAAGGCAAGGCAGGAGTGAAGGACAGAATACAATATTCACATTTTAGGCTTCGTTTTGCTGCCAAAGGGGAAGAAGGATGAGTGAGGATGAAAGAGTCATTAGGATGCTTAGATAGATAGATGATAGATAGATGGATGGATAAGTAGTTAGATGATAGACTGACAGATGGGTAGACAGATAGATGATAGGTAGATAAATAGGTAGATATACATAGGTAGGTAGGTAGATAGAGGTAGATAAGTAGTTAGATGATAGACTGACAGATAGATGGGTAGATAGATAGATAGATGATAGATAGATCTCTCTCCCTCTCTCTATCTCTCTTTCCTCTCCTCAGAGAAAGAAAAATTTCCATGGATTGGTTTTTGACATATGAAAGAGAGCAAAGCCCAAAGGAATCTGTAGGATAGGGAGGTCAACCACCAGACTGGAGCCCTAGGAAGCCAATGTGGGGACTGAACTCAAATGCTTTCTGGCACAACTCCCCATTGCTGAGGGAGATAGTCTTCTGATTCAGGCAGACACTGGCTTATCAGATAAGGCTCACCCACATTCTCCAGCATGACCTCTTTACTAAGTCCATCAATTCCAATGTTAATCTCATCCCCACATCCTCACAGAAACAAGCTGAGTCACATCTGCTCATTTATCTGGGCTCCGCGGCCTTGTCAAGTTAACATGTGAGCTTTTAACACCTAGAGCAGTGGTTCTCACCTTCCTAAGTCTGGGACCCTTTAATCCAGTTCCTCATGTTGTGGTGACCCCCATCATATTATTTTCATTGTGACTGCATAACCGTAATTTTGTTACTGTTATGAATAGTAATGTAAGTATCTGATATGCAGGATGTATTTTTATTGTTACACATTGAACCAAAGCAGTAGTGACTCACAGGTTGAGAACCACTTAGGGAAGGTTGCACTGGCTTAAACTCGTGGAGGGCAGAAATCCGCACCCCTTAGAACGGTTAGACACAAGGTTTCCTCTTTGGACTCCTAGGTTCGGGTAGAGTGACTCTAAGCACGTTCTTAAACATCTCTCAGCTTCAACTCCCTCAGCTTTCCTAGAGGTCCATTTCTGGCCTCTTTTGTCTAGGAAGTCCTCAGTTCTGGGTTAAAAGTGGTGCCGGACCTCTGAGTCAGGACACTTCCTCTAAAAAAAAAACCCACCTTCCTCCCCTGAAGCAGATGTCCGCTGTCTGCTGAGAACCATCACACTGAGCTTCAGGAACAAGAATGCTCAACTGCCAAGAGCTCAACAGACCTGTTACCATAGGACCCACCCATAACGAGCTCAGTAGCGGCCTGAGTCTCAGCAGTTTATACCCTAAACCATTAGATCAAGTCCACCTAACACTATCTGCTTTCTGTCTCGGATCTTAGCCACAGTTAACTTCATCCTTCCGCTCTCACACAGGGCTCTGGTAGAAACCTAGGATCCTTAGAGTTTGTAGGAATTAAGCTACAAACCAACACAAACACGACAAATCCCCAGGGCAGTGAAGAGGCTTCACTCTTCCTAGGAGACTGAACACACAGCAGCAAGCCTTGGCTGTGCATTTGACACAGACTGTGCTCATGGCCCTCGGCTGATTCCATGCATTTCAACTCCAGAAAGTATTTTCACATTATGACTTCAACTCAGGATCAAAATCACCTCTCTCCGTTGTAGAATAGAGAGGGTAAAAATCTCCCTGATATCTGACTTCTTCCTTGAGTATAAGCTATGCAAACCGTGCTACCTAATTTAAAAAGCCTCCATATCTTTGCACATGTTAGTAATCTGGTAATTACTCTATGATTCAGGTGTGCTGATGATGATAACTAGTTTTGTCAGTAGTCCCCCCCTTTTTTTTCCAGCTTGGATGACTTACATTTTTAGTTAACCAAATTACAGTAACATCTAAGGTTGAAACTATAAAACATCTCATTAAATGAATTCAGTTTCTCTCTCACATCACTCCCCCCCTCAGGGCTTTGTGAATGACAATTTACAGGCCCTTAAATACCTTTAGGCAGAGGGTCCCTTCTAAAGCAAACTTACCCCTTCCAACACTTTCCATCAACATAGAACCTCCTCCCACCCCACCCCCAGTTATTCACACAAGTACCTTTTCACCTCCCGCCACCACTGCCGCGAGGAAATTCACGTTTTATAGATACACAGATAAACACAGGGAATCTGGCTGGACAGACAAAAGTCAGATTCAATACTTAGAACTCAAAGCGTGAATGGGGACCCCCCCACACCCCCTCCAGTAACTGTACTCCAGAGAGTCCCAGACATTTCAACTACAAGCCTACAAAGTTTGTACACCTACAAAGTCTGGAAACTTCTTTTCTGGCCTCTATGAAAAGTACATACAGCCTATCTCGCTATCCTGACCTTGCTGCTTCTCAAAGTTCTTAGGACTAAATGGTGTGTCCTGGACACTCATGAGCTGACTTTCAGGGGTACGTGTGTGGGTATTTGTGTAAAAAAGGGCTACATAAAAATCTTTTTTGGCAACACCAGTGTGCACTCAAGGGAGATCAGTCAGTCCATAGAGGGCAAGCCAAGGTGAGGGTTCTGATTCTAGATCGACACTCAATTCAGTGGCAAAAGAATGTTTGGGGTCTAAAGCATGCCTTCGAACACTTCCCGTTAGTAAGGACAGCTGAACCTTCCACAGAGCAGATAATGTTTTATTCCACTTCAGTTATTTCACATTTTGGTCTTCTTCTCTGAGCTAGGAGGGGGTAGGGAGGTATAAAAAGCTCTATTGCTTCAGGATTCTTTGATCCATCTTCGTCATAGTTCATCTAAGCCTTTCCACTCCTTTGAATTCCAGGGTCACTCTTCTGCAGGTTCCCTGATATTTTTCTGGCGAGGCACTGGCAGACTTGCTCAGTTTCCCATTTCTCTTCCCTGGACACAGGCTGCGACCAGGGACCCCTGATGGCCAAAGATCGGGGAACCGGGAGACAGGCGTTGGCTCCTCCAAGCGCTGTTCATTCTGGGTGTTCACCCTAAACTCGACGTCCTTCAAGCTTGCAGTTCCAAGCTGGCAGTCCTTAGCTCGCCGAGGGCCCTGCGCCACCAAGGGCCGACGGCCTAGCACCGTGGGGCGGATGGACTGCGAGCGAAAAGACACCGCGACGTGAGAGGAGGCAGAGGGAGGCGCCGGGGCCACGGTGGGCGGGGGTGGGTGCCGGTGCCTGGGCTGTGGCGCTTGCTGGACACTCGGTTGGCCCGGCCACGCCCAGCCCTGCGGGATGGAGCCCACGCGCCCCCAGTGGCCGCTGGAGGGGAGCCAAGCCTCCTCCTCCGCGTANCTCTCCGGGGTGCCACTTTCGGGTTCAGAGTCGGGCTCCTGCGAACAGGCTGGGGACGGCGGGGGAGTGACCGGGGCACGGAAGTAGGGAAACAGGAGCATGGCGCGCAGCCTCCGGGCGGGAGAGCAGTAGGG
>LOJH01010019.1:0-16101 GCA_001685095.1 Ellobius talpinus
TCTTTATTAACCAATGAAAGTAACACATAAACAGATGACCCTCCTCCATCAACCAAGTGCTCTTTGAAAATTTCCTAAAGTCATTGGAGGGCAAGTATCTGGGAATTTAAACATATGCTGTCCATGTGTCTTAGTCTGTTTTGTGCTCTCATGACACACTATGACAAATTCTGTAGTTTATATTGAATGGAGATTTATTTGGCACATGGCACCATGACTGGAAAGGGCAAGATTCAGGGACCACATTTGATGAGAGCCTTGCTATACCATAGCATGGCAGAAGTTAGAAGATAGGTAAGTGAGTCAGAGACCATATTCATAGCCATAGGTTCTCCTAGTGCTTTAGAGTGAATATTAATTCATTCCTGGCTATGGAATCTTTATGATTTGAGCACTTTCCCCATAGGACCCATATGCCACTTCAGCTGCCTTTGGTGATGGACTTTCCTATCCCCAGTCTTTAGAGGATGTGCATTTAAACCATGCACCATTACTTTCAGTGGATCCATATTTCATTATCACCGGAGAGAAATAACACAACCACAGGTAAGGAACGCAGTGAAGAGAGCAATCCAATTCAAACTGTCTGTGGCTGACGCCTCTCCTCTGTCCTACTGATGCCCAAGGCCCAACTACTGGTGTTAATTTCCTCCAAGACCTTTAAATGTCATGGAAGGAAATGTGTTTTATTCTGGGTGTACAGGTGCTAGTTCTTGGAGACTATCAAATAAGTGCATGCTCCATCTCCCCCAAATTCCGTTACCTTTTCAGCTCTGTACCTGATTGTCTATGTGCAGGTCCCAGAGCTAAAATAGGTTTCAAAATCTTAAGAGTCTTTACTGATAGAATCTTGCAATTCAGCAAAAGGAGGAAAAGAGAAGGGGGAGCAGGAAATGGGCCGCAGTATAGACAGGTGTTAAAGAGAGCCATCTGTCTGCTAATAACGTCTCACAGATTTCATACATTAGGACAGAGGCGCACTCCCTAGGTGAAGCTGGGTCCATTCGATTCCACCACCGTCTTCTGGTAAAGATTTTATTGCTTGCCTAGCCTATGGTATTTTTTTTAATTAATGCTTTAAAGCCTTCCTCACCTTGGATCCCATTCTCAATATGTGTTTACCCTTTCTCTTCCACCTCCTCCTCCAGTTTCCTCTTCCTCAGCACCCCTACAAACTGCACAGACTTCGAACCGAAGTCATTTCCACCAGCAGCCACAGTCCTTCAGGTCAGACAAAACACTGATTGTATTTATAGAAAGTCGTGTTTTCCAATGCAGGCAAAAAAAATTACCTCAACAATTTCAAAGACATTAAAAACGTGTTACCTCAAATTTTATGTTCTATGTAGAAATATTTTAATAGGACAGCAGCTTTGAACCAGGGGCTGAGTACCTGGTAGACAAATACCACATGATGCCCTGCCATGCCATTTACTAGCAGCAAGGACTTGGTTGTCAACTACAAAGTGTGTGAATGTTCTGAGATAAACTGAAAAATGGATTTATTCTTTTTAAATATACTTATGATTGGTCTTATTAGAGTTGCGCACTGTTCTAATGATAGCTAGGGAAGGATAAAAGATATGGACCTGCTTTAAAGGAATAAGCTGACAATCGGCAAAATGATATATTAGTTATGACTGAACTATGTATAAAATGGCATAGTGTGTGGTTGTTAGAAGTTTCTTACACACAGAGAGAGAGTCAGAATTTATTGTAATAGTTCGCCCAGCAGCAGAACTGAAGAATGAATGTTTGATATACCTGATCACACAGTGACATAGCAGACCCTCATTTCTTTCTTGAAGCTGTCCTAATGACATCTCAAAGACCCATGAAGACAGAACATGCATTATTACTCTCCTCACTTTGAGCAGCTTGGTCTCACATCCCTGTTGTGGACACAGTGACATAATGAAATATTCCCTCTTGACCAGCAGAATCCCAGAGTCAAACTTGCTCATTCCTTCAACACTTAGATGGCTTTTTTTTTCCTGTTCTGGGCATCTATGGTCTCTCTATAGCTTATACTCATTAAGCTTTTGAAATAAACATGTTACATGTGACTTCACAAACACCTTTTCTGAACTGGAAATGTAAAGAGCTGGTAGATTGGTGAGATGGGAAGGGAAGGCACTTGATGTCAAAGGCTGCTGACCTAAGTTTGACCCCTGAGTCTCACAGTGGGAGAGGAGAGCCAGTTCAGTCTTTTGACCTCCACGCATGCACCATGTCACAAGTGTGAGCTGCACACATAAGCATAGACCCACAGGCACTTACACACACACACGTACACATGTACACACATACATACACATGACCACATGCACAGACACATGTACACACATGCAAACATAGATACACACAGAGTAATAAAAATAAATACAAAAGAAAAAGATATTTGCAGTGATGACAATCCTTATGAAAGAAATTTGAGGAGCTGAAGAGATAGCTCAGTTGTTAAGAGCATGTACTGCTCTTTCAGAGGGATTTGGTTCCCATATCTTAAGTTGGAGATCTCACTACTGCCTATAACTCCAGCTCCAGGGGATCTGGCTCCCCCTTCCGGACTCCATGGGCACCTTACTCACACATGCATGCACTGACACACAGATGCACATATACAAACAATTAAGAAACAATAGAAAAATTTTAAAAAGAGTTTCATATAAAGTCAAATTCTAATTTTAAACTGTGAAAGTGTCCATCTCAATAGCGTTATAAATACATACATGCTTATTACTCACAAATTTTGTTCTTAAAGCATTATTGTATTTCTTCTCAATCTTTTTTTTAACATAGGGATTTTAAGGAGTTTAATAATTGTGTTAGTCATATTTTGTCATTGTGACAAATTATCTGAGAAGATTTATTTAAAATGTTCCTCATAGTTCCAGAGGTTTCAATGTCTGGTCACATCACATGGGCTGGTTGTCTTTAGGCCTCTGCTGAGAGAGTCCATCAGTGAAGAAATGGGGCCAAGCAAAGCTTCTCAGCTCATAGCAGCCAGGAAGCACAGAGACACTAGGAGGAAGGGACTCAGGACACACCTACCATGACCTGCTTCCTCCAGGCCTGGCCTGCTAAAGTTTCCCCCGTTTCCCCACAGAATCCCTGAATGTACTAAAGCAGCCATGATGTTAGATCCTTCTCTATTCATCCATGTTCTAAAGACCTCACCTCTGAGAACAGCTACAATGGGGATTGAGCCTCAACACATGAGCTTCATGAGAACATTTAGGATTCAAACTCTGATAGCATTGTGCAGGGTTGGAGAGAGGGTGTACTTGGGAGTCACAAGCCTTTAATCTCAACACTGGGAGGTGGAGACAGGAAGGGATATGGCTGGGTGGAGAGAGGAATGTAAGTAGGGAGGAGACAGGAGCTCAAGGCATTCAGTCTTTTGGATTCGTGGAGACAGGATTACCCGTTTGGTCTGAGGATTCGGTAGAGGTAAGAACTAGTGGCTGGTTGCTCTGCTTCTCTGATCTTTAGACAAGCTTTATTTGTTAGATCACAAACAAAATATCACCCACTGTTCCTTGTTGGTTTCCCATTATCTAGAACTTTATGGACATGTGATCTATTTCAGAGGAAAGACTGTTGAATTTGTTGATGGATGGGCCACATCTATAATAGAGTAGTGATTAATATGAGCAGATAAATTGTGGATGAGTAGTGAGCTTACCACACTCCAGGCACATACAATATTACAGAGATTTCATGGAATTACATCACAACTTAATGATGGTACAACTCAAGATGTTTTGAATACACAGTTGTTTGGAACTGATCCACATTCAAGAGAAACCAGATGTTAGACTTCTAATTTTCATCTTTTTTCAAGTTAATGATGTGCAATCTGAGTTTCTCCTTATATGCCTTATAGCAGCAGCCACTCCATAGCCCATTACGTTCAGGATTCTGGAGAAAAGGCGTTGATATTCTGCAGTCAATGSTATGGTAACCCTGCCAGATGCTCTGTAGGCTAGGTGTATTCCATGACTCTTCACCTTCAGATAATTTGAATTTACGAGTGGCTTATTAGGGTGTACTTTCATCATCTGTGTAGATCTAATAGTTTGGATCTCCCTTGCTTTTTTTCCTTTCTGTAACAAATCATGGTGCAGAGACCCACACATGGAATGCACATATCTGTGCAGCAGAAAGAGCTCTCATCTGCAAATCCAGGTTTTGCTCAGTAGGTTTAAACAGGGGATGTTGGGAAGGGAGCTCACAGCAAGTCTCTTGCTAAAAGGCAAGACTTACTTGAGGACTCAGCCACACACTGAAGTTGACCTCAATTTCCATATATCAGGCAGCTGTCAAGGCCTGGGCCTGGATAGTAGGGGACATTTCAACAGTTTGTGTAGGCAGAGTTTTCCTGTCCCACAGCCACTCTCAAATAATCACTCAGAGGCTTAATATGAATTACAAATGCTTGGCCAATAGCACAGGCTTGTTACTACCTAACTCTTACATTAACCCCTGTTTCTTATCTATGCTTTGCCACGTTGGCTCATTGTTTGTTACCACATTTTCTACATGTCTTGTTTCCTTGGCTGGCTGGCATGGCCCTAACTCTGCCCTTCTTTCTCCCAGCATTCTCCTAGTCTGGCTCTCCTGCTTAACCTTATTTTGTTCAGCTATTGATCAGTCAGATTCTTTATTAAGCCAATCACAGCAGCATACATTCACGTAGTGTAAAGAAATATTCCACAGCAAGATTGGGTCCAGGCCTTTGCTTGTGTCTCGCACACCATGACACTTTTGATGGTCATGCTCGTGCATTTTTTTTTTACTGCATACACCAGCCAGGCTCCCAGTTTGCCATGGATAGGATCTTTCTCCAATGGCTCCTCCTCCCTCTCTTTCCCCCTCCCAAATCCCACCCTTTAGCCTCAGATTCTGGACCCTCTTTCATAATACTTCCCCGCCCATGCTTGAGTGTGCCAGCATGCTCAAAGAAAATACACACTACTAATGGCAGCTCATGCCTCCTGCCACAGTGGAAAATATCCCTTACTTAGACAAACTGCAGACAGAGACGTGTCTTCCTGTGGCTTGATGAGTTGATATTGCTCCCCATCTAGCTTTCTATTTGAAAACAACCCTGTTTATATAACACACGTTTTCTGTATTTCCACTCTCATTTTTTACTATTAAGGACACTTGCCTAGAAACGGAATCTGTGTTTTTTCCTCAAGTGTTCATCTCCTCTCGCTGCCTGTTCCCCACCTGAGTATATCATACTTGATTGCTATGCAGTAGAGCTGGGCACAGCTTTATTCCACACTATACAAAATCAATCTATTTGCCCATCCATCTCCCTATCCTTTATACTCATACAAGTGCATGAATGTCTACAATGAAGTGTACATACGCTAACAGTTGTTGAAAAATGCAGTGTCTACATACACCTTTTATTCTTCTGATAATGCAGGAAATAGTATTTAGTAGTTTGGTAGCATCTTAATATTTGTGGCAGTCATTTCTGTCTACTTATATATAGACACAATCCTTAGCCACTCCCATTTTTGTGATAAGAAGATTGAGATCAAAAGAGATAGATTGGCTCTCTCACTTCAGTATGGAAATTCCTCCGCTCAGCCAGGGATTAAAATTCCCAGGGACAAACTCACTAATCCTGTGATTAGATCCTTAGCTCAAGGTGCCATGAATCAAAGCCCTTGGAACTTAGAGACTCGGATGCTTCGTGTTGCAAAAGGAAGCTGATGGAAAGGTCAGACATAAAATGCACAAAGTGCAGCTCCTCTTTCACTCCACAAGTAATGAAACAGATTTTCCCCTGTTTAATTTAAGGACCGCTCAGTACATGAAATACATTTCAAAAGAGAGAAAATGGTTTCGTGTCCGGACTCTCAGTTTGGGATTAAGAGCGCCTGCCTGTTTCTCCAAATCCCTCTCCACCAGCCATTTCCTTGTGCCTTCTCAATCCTCCCCTGCCGAGCAGCTGTGGAAACGTTGGTGGCAATGGGCCAGAGATGACATACCCTTGGAGCAGGGCTAATGATTGGAAAGAGATAAATTCCCACCAAACGACAATCTTGTTTTATGCAAATCTGAACAGGTGGGCAGGAATACTGGCAATTGGTGACTTAAGGACAAATTGTCTCTAAATCTGTAATCTTTTAAACGTTTTTGAAGGGCAGAGCTTCTCCCAGAGACTTAAGGGAAGCACTACTGGAGACTTAAAAACTTAAAAAAATTTCTTTTTATAAAAAGTATATTTAGAGTTTAGTGACCTATTGGACAAATTGCAAAAGATGTGAGAGATTCTGGGAGGGACCAAAGCAAAGGACAACAGCAAAGACCATCCAGGAATGGGGAAATTTGGACAAAACCCACTTCCAACCACCCACAATATGCTTGGTGGTTTATTCTGAAATCCCTGTGTATATAATACAGCTGTTACCTATTTAACCCATTCCAGTTATGGTGAAGGGAGGATGCCTTTGCATCAGGAAAATTGGATTTTACCTCAGAGTGCTTCCAAGTTTTCTAAGTTGGTTTTCATTATCTGTTAAGTGTTCTTTTCACCTGGCTCGTGGACTTAAGTGAGATAGTGAATGTAGAACATGTTTCACATTGAACCCTAAACCATAGGGTTTTCCATTTAATCAAAATGATTAAATGGAATAAGTAATTACTAACTTTATGCCTTGTACATTATTGTGAATATGTGACAAGAATTTACATTTTTCTGCCTTGTGCAGCTTTTGAAGCAAACCATCCCATTTTCAGAATATGCCTGACTTGTATGTGACCTTCTCACTGGTCATGTGGTAACATCCCTGTCATCAGACAGACTTTAGGCATATCCTAGGGCTTCAAGTAAGTTCGTTTTTCTTAATAATGCCCCCACAGTGCAGTATCAAAGCTACTGCTGGTGATTTCATTAGAGTTTTATGCTGTAATTGTTCTGTTTTATTGTAGGTTATGGTTAATGTTTTTCTGTACCTAATTTATAGAGTAAACTGGATTCACATAAGGGAGTGAAAAAGGCTTCCAGCATGTCTGCAGCTTCAGGCATTTGCTGGGGAACTGTACTAAAGAGAAAAAACTGTGTTGAAAGTGATGGCTGTTCTAGCTCTTGCTATGATTGTGACCTAATCTAGAGAGTTCCTCACTGAGATGCCTTTCCTCAGTGGGTGAGTCTACAGTGTGTCAAGTCAACAATCTGAACTAACCATCAAACCCCACAGACATGAGGACCTGAATTCAGATCTTCAACACCCACATAAAAGCCAACATTACAGAACCCATTTGTAACCCCAGGACTTGGGTGTGGATCAGACAACCAGGCTTGTCCATGTAAAATTCAATTCCTTTATCCTCTAGTAGCTCCATACATCCCCAGATTCCCAATTAGTGAACTGAAGAAAAACACCATTGCGGTTGTGTTGGACTCTGTGTCATATTATTTTGGGACTTCCTTATGTCCTCTCATCGTGTCTGAGTTAGATTTTTGTGATGGGTTGCTATTATTATCTATACACTTTGTGACATAATATGTTTGAAAAACCAGGACCATGAGGGACAGTTTTGTCCCAATTGTTATTTGCTATCATACAGACTGGTGACATTTCTCTTCCTAGATGGAATAACATTCTTGAAGGTATTTTATAAACAACTCAGATAGGTGCTTATTTATTCTGTCTTGTAATCTTCAAAGTGATATGCCTTTTGTATGGTGCTTACTGGTGCATAGTAGCTTCTTGGCAACTCCAGGATGAGGGCTGGTTATCATAAAGATGTAAATAAAGTGTGAGGGAAGGGACTTTCAATCATATTCTCCAATTTCTGGACAAGAGTCAGAGGGAGAGACCAACATTAAGTATATTTAAGACCAATATTAAGTAGATTACTATTGGGGGGATATATGTTTTCATTTATTGTTTTTTGCTCTGAGACCCTCACCAATGGAGTTGACCTTAGCTGGAAGGGCGAAGTCCATATTCAGCTACCCAGAATGGGCCATCCAGTTATCTGGCTGACTAAGAGGAGAAAGAGAGGCACACAGGAAAGGAGGAGGCAGGGCCAAGTGGTTGTGTGCTCTTTTAGATTGAGGAAATAGACAGGGAGGATCATTTCATGGTTGCTCTATGTATTTCTCAGGTTTATTCCTTAATATTTATCCCCAAGTTTTACTTTTCAGTAAACAACAAGATATTCCAATAGATTACAGCTCAAGCGAATATGGAGCTCCTCCACGGACATTACAGAAGGGCAGAATTTGGAAAACATGTCTGTGAACATGAGAGGGGGGTCATCCAGTGACTCCTGGAGAGGATGTGGACGCCTTTACAGGGTCTCGTCTTTGTCATCTCACCTAGATCTTTTGTAAAAACTGATAAATGTCATCAAATGTTGACTTGGGTTTCGTATGGCTCCTTAGCAAAATGATTAAGGCTGATGAAGATTTGTGGGAACTGTGATTGATGGATGCTAGCCAGAGGCACAAGCAACCGTGGACTTTTAGTTGACGTCTGTGTGATTAGGTGGGGAGTTATCTTCTGCAATCTGAGCTGTTTCTATAAAAATAACCTCACAATGATTTGAATTAGAGGGCATCAAGTTGTCTAAGTTAGGAAGCTTTATAAGGCGAAACACCCACGGTTTTGGAGGTAAGGATTCTTGTACATCGTATGGTGTGAGAGCCGAAGAAAACCAGCTTGTTTTTCTTATGTAATGGGGGTATAGTTCTTTGTTGGAGGTGGTGTAAACTTTTCCAGAACCTTAAATGTTTTTTCCATGAGTCATTAGGGCTGGCTGTAAGCCCTGCCCTGTGGATTTCCCCATGCTAGCTAGCTCCAGCATAATGTGGTACATTGGTCATTGGTTTTTCTGGCCAATGTATCTGCCATGCTTGCTCTTTAGCCTGAACTTGCTATGGAGCAACTTCTTATTGTAGACTTCCAATTTCTCTGTCTCCCAGGCAGTAA
Organism: Ellobius talpinus; assembly: GCA_001685095.1. Lineage (NCBI taxonomy): Eukaryota > Metazoa > Chordata > Mammalia > Rodentia > Cricetidae > Ellobius > Ellobius talpinus. The sequence goes on from LOJH01010019.1 coordinate 8,967, forward strand.
CTCCAGCCAGTAATCAGTGATCAATAACTCGTGTAGGGTATGACACTGCTTCTAGACCCTGAAGATGGCTCTCAAGCCCAACACTGATACTTCTTAATGAATAACGGGCACAGAGTAATGCAATCATCCTCCCCCTACTTTGGGGAAGCAGAGGAAGCATTCCTTAGCCTACTTAATCTCAATTTCTCTAATTACTGCTATAGAAATAAGGCTTTGAAGGGTCTGTTTCTCTTCAATGGAATAAACACATCTCATCAAAGCCTAGGATTTACCTACCACCCCTTTTTTAATCTGTTACATTTTGCAGCGGCATTGATACAGGAAATGACTATGATGTTCTATAGACAGTCCAGGCAGTCTTCTTTCCTTCAGAATATGTCACAGAGATGGAGTTATCATAGACTTGGGGAAAACCATAAATGCATATCCTAGGAAAATGTGAAATACTTCTGAATCTCTTCTCTGATAGGGAAGAAAATGATATATCCACTAATCACATCCCAAGTTCCACAGTCTGTTTAAATCTGCAGTAACAAAAAATGCCACATCTGGCAGAGCAGCTGGAATGAGTTACTACTCAGTTGAGTTCATGCCAGTCCACTGTAATCAGTCATGATCCATCTGGTTTTTGTAGAGGAGAGACTTTGTAGTATGTGCAGATAGGGAAGGAAAAATCAGATACACTTCAAGTCTCTGAAAGGTGGAGTTAGGTATTTCAGTTTCTGTTCTATTTGGAAGTGTGGTGGAGGCATATGCAAAGATTTCCATCCACCAGGTCTTTCTCATTATGCTAGCTGTTGGTAACTAAAGAGGTTAGTGTGTATGTGGGGGTGTATGTATTGGAAGTCGCCAGTGGCTCGTCCTGTGGTATGTCTGAAGATGGATAAAATGGCTGCCTTCTGGGTGTGTAGATTTTGACCTAACCTCACCTGTGCATGGGATAGGAAGCCATTTTTCCTCTGTATACCTCTATTCTCAGAGGCAAGCTTGATGGTATTTGGATTGTAACAATGCAAAATTAATCTCAACATCCAACAGTTCACCATCTCCAAATGTGTGGGGGTCTGACTGAGCTCTAGATCCCTTCAGGAAGGATGAAGGGTTCTCTAGTGAATGTATCTCAAGCATATTGTAGGGGCATTTCTCACTTGGTTTCCTAAATACTGAATCTGAAAACCACTTCATCTTCCAAAAGCCAAACAAGAGATGTTAATTTTTTATTCTGATAACAATTCTTAGATCCCTGGTGATCTATATTTGATTTCTATTTTTATCATTGTTGTTTTGAGGCAAAGTCCCAATGTGTCACCTTGGCTAGAGTGAAACTCAGCTGGTTATAAACTCACAGTTATCCTCCTGCCTCTGCCTCCTGAGTGCCGGGATTGAAGATGGACTTCTTTACATCGACAAAGACATTTACCTGGTCTGTACAATATCATGTTTTAGCCCAGAATTTCTTTTGTTTGTTTGTTTGGGTTTTTCAAGACAGGGTTTCTTTGTGTAACTGCCCCAGCTGACTTGGAACTCACTTTGTAGATGAGACTGGCCACAAATTCACAGAGATCCTTCTGTCTCTGCCTCCCAAGCACAAGGATTAAAGGCGTGCGCCACAACTGCCCAGCTAGTCTAGCATTTCTTAACCTGTGAGTCACAACCTCTTTGGGGGTCAAATGATCCTTTCACAGGGGTCGCCTAAGCTCATCGGAAAACAGGTATTTACTACATTACGATTCAAACAGTAACAAAAGTATAGTTTTGAAGTAGCAACGAAAATATTCTTTATGGTTGGGGGTCACCACAGCATGAGGAACTTGTAGTAAAGGGTTGCAGCATGAGGAAGGTTGAGAACCGCTGGTTTAGTCTCAATCTTCTGTAGCTCTTAGGAAGTGGGCCCCTTAAGTACTATATAAATCATGCTAGTGATTGTGATTATTGCCCCCATTTTGCTTTTGGTGATTTATCACTTTTACTTGACTTCTGTTGTTTCGGGTCTTACCATGCACCAAGCATTCTTTGGGCATTTGATCACCTTCCCTGCCATAAGGGAGCCCCACATGAGTAAGAACATTTCCTGCAGGCAGCCATGGTCTGTGAAGAGCAACTCGCACATGCACAGAATCTGTGCATTCAATGAGTTATACAGAGAGGTTAAATTCTATATTCTATAGAATCGAAGTCAAATTTTATTTTTAATAAAAATTTTAGAGCACTTATAGCCTGAATTATCAAAGAAGAAAGAAAAAGACATTTAAATGCAAATGGAGAAATAAATGACCTTCTAGTAAATATACTGGTTCTTAAAATATTCCCCTACTCTTAAGCAGCTAAGATTATGAAATTCATCAAGATATTGGCTCTGTCATACCAAGGTTTCCTTGGTTAAAAGAAATGAGTTTTCAGGCTGGATAGAATCAATTGCCTCCTCCACAAAGGATGGGGACACAGTTGTTGGATTTATGTTTTGTCTCATTTTCCTTCTTTCACCACTTGCTATCTACTGATTATATTGTGTTTGCTTATATTCATTATAAAAGCCATTATTTTCTCCTGTCGCCACAACTTCTCATGATATTTAAATGATCCAACCTTTTATCAATCATCTTTTTTAAATCTTGTTATCTTCATTATCAGATAATTATTTTTTAATTTAATTCCCTAAATTGTATGGTTGTGTAGGATTCAGCTCACATGTGTTGTAGTCCCTAGGCCTTTTCTTGTCAGAAAATGCTGGTGTGATCTCACTGTGGAACTATAGAAACCAGGCTAAATGTAATATTGGATCAAATGTGTGTTGCTGTAGAGGTTAAAGTCATACTCCCGTTTACATTGAATATTACCAAGGAAAGTGTCTGAGGACCCCTGATTATTCTCTTCTTTACTGCCTAGATGACTTAATGATTACTTATTTTTAATATGTTAAATCCACTCTTGGAATCTAAAACCAACCATCTCCATACTGACTGTTCTACATAAATATTTCCTTGGATAAAATGTGTGTTCCCATTTCCAGGGTCAGTTCTTCCTTCGTTGTAGTGAAAGTTTCTTTGGATTTTATCTTTGAAATTAACTTTGATTTCATTTGCTCAGATGAATATTACAAGAGACCAATGAGCCTTACTGTAGATAATAATCATGGCCCAGCTTTTGTAAATCCCACTGGCTTTATAACTACTTCTGCCTATGTCTGTCTGCCTTTGTTCCTGTTGTTTGCATTATATTTGAGCCTTTATGCTGTATTAATAACTTGGTAATCTTGATATTTTTAGCAGTCCTTAACATACTCTTTAATAGGTTTGTCTATCTTTCGTACTTTTAGACAGAGTCTTGCTCTAGAGCTCAGGTTGGCTTCAAGCTTATAGTCCTCCTGCTTCAGCCTTGAACTTGAATGCTAGTGCTATAGGGTGTATTATCACAATTTCTTCAAAATGTACTTTTCCAAGCATTTTGTTACTTATATAAGAAGACATGAGGTGAGATACAGTTCTTTTTCTGGAAGCTTGTCATCTAGCTTGAGACAGGTAGGACTGTTGTCTTCCTGACTTGCCTAGCTCTTTTAGAACACCATGGTAGACAATGAAGCAGGGGCATGGTGAACCTAGTTGGTTTGTTTAGCTGTACTGAACTTTACCCGAGTTCGATACTAAACTATAAAAGGGCATTTAGAAGAAATCATGATTATTTCACAACCCTGTAATAGGAGAGGGTCATTCTACCTTTGTAATAGCCGATATCAAACATAATACAATTCAAGAGATGAGGGATGGCAAATTTCTGAATCTGGGCAAGTAATAATCTGCTGTTTCCCTGTGTTTTAGCTCTTTCACCCTAAAAGTCTTTGTACCCCATTAAAACTCTCTGTATCATATCAAAGGTCTTGTTTCTCCCAAGGACTCAGAATGCTGTCACCCAGCTGTATTGTCATTGAAACCCTCTTCCAAACTTCATAAAGAACTGCCTAGCCTGGTCTCATCTCCCTAGACTGAGAGCTGGTTGTACCATTCAATCAAAATTTATACTGTTGTTAAACATCTTTTAGGGTATTATAGGAATCAAAAACAAAACAGAATAAAATTTAATGTTGGAAAGGTCCCCCTGTAGAGCTAATTCCCTTAGCCAGGCCAGTCAGTACACATTAGATTGGTAAATTAACTTTCTGCTGAGTACTGGGTTTATTTTTCAGCCCCTGAGAAGTGAGTAAAATGAAGGTACAGGACTGGCTCACAGGGACAGGAGCAAAACTATGTTTCTCTCTAGTTGTACTTGAGCAGCAGATCTGGGAGAAATTAAATGCATGAGTTAAGTATATTAGTGTTAGATAATGACTAAGCAAGAAAGGCAAAGAATGTTAATAAATTCAGTTAACCTCTATTTCCTATGGTTTATTAAAATATATGGCTTAAGAATATAATGTTACAACATTGTTAAGTGAATTTTAAAATGAAGAAAAAGCCCGACAAAATCCGTTTCTTCAGATACTAATTCGTTCCTTAAGTCTCCCACATTCTATGTTCCAATCCCATCTTCCATGAATTGTGGGTTTACAGCTATTCTGACAGAGTTGTAGTCTGTTTTTAATGCACATTAAATTGTAAGTCTATCTCATAATTTTTCACTTTAATAACTATGATGGCCATTAAGCAGATTTAACTTATTTAATACTATGGATATTTTGTAATCTACTAACATACTACTACATCAGTATTGGTTAATGAATATTGCCCCATGCCACCGTGGAGTGGTATGGGGATATTCTCCAAGCAGCTATGTTAGGACACATGGGGAACAACCCAGAAAAATAGTGCTCGTATTTTTTTCACAGAAGACCAAATAAAACCTCATTTTCTGTCTCTTTCCCCTGGCTACAAAGGATGCAGGGTTTCCAAGATGCCAGGTCAGGAGGCAGGATGTCTGGGGTGTGTGGTTTCCTGGAGAACTGAGCCTCCCTTATGAGAACTCAGGCCAGGGACAGTATAGGGCTCTTCTTGCAGTGTTAACTACATTTTTTTAACAAATCACCAGTACACACTCTTCATTTTTAGATTGCTGGATTCCCCTTAAGGACTAAGACAATCTCCCTTTGATATAACAGACTGTACTTCTATATTAATGTGTCAAGTTGCTGTGAAATTTACTGCCTCACTGGGCCCATTAGACTGCTGAGAATCAACTCTGTCTTCAGCATGTCTCAGTCTATCAGAGCTTGATCGTCTTCCTCAGAACAGCTTGTCCCTGTGTGCCACTGTACTGAGCTAAAGCTCTTAATGGGATGAGTGCAATGAATTCTTTAGGAGCTGGAAACCATGTGGGGCAGGAGGATCCTGTGTTCCCAAGACCTGGGCAGGAAGGCCTCTGGCCTTCCAATGACATTCATCAACCATTCCTTCTGGTTATTTCTAGATACTTTCAGCTACAATTCCCTGTACTGTGAACTATTTATCACCACCATGCCTGGGAAGCATCCCTACTCTGCTTCCGCCTCCCCCATCCCCATCCTCTCTCATCCACACACACATCCCTACTATGCTTCCGCCTCCAGCATCCCCATCCTCTCCCATCCACACACACATCCCTACTCTGCTTCCGTCTCCAGCATCCCCATCCTCTCTCATCCACACACACATGCACATTTTACTCCCCCTCTCCTTTGTTCAACTTCCCTATCTCCTTGCTGAAATCCTTCAAAACCATAGATGGTTAGGGCTTTGTACTTGGTGGTTGTGAAGAGCATGCTGATCTTAGGAAAAATCACAGTCTTTGTCATCTTGTAGGAAGTACGCGGGAGCCCTTGATGGGAACAGGAGAGCAGAGTGATATAGACAGACAACCTGGACAGATAGATGGCACTAGGGCACTGTGGTTTGCATACTTAGTGACTGCATTTGTTTGATTAATACAAACCCCTCTCAATCACTGCTGTCTATTCTAAAACAGGAGAGCTAAAAGCTGGTGCATTTTGAGTTTGTTGCTATAGAAATAAATATCAGATTGTATTAGTTAACATTTGATTTTTGTCTCCTTCCAAGGCAGTGGAGGTAGGGATGCGGCTTATTCATTCAAGGAAGAGTACAAATTAAGCCTGCAAAATAATCTCTGCAGGGTAGAACCCACGTGTGACTTCAATATTTTCTTCTTGTTGTTGTTTTCCAGCTGGGCATCAATTGTTGTCAGTTCTTGAATATGCAGTATTACATTCGATAATGCTCCCTAATGGGTGTTCAAGGGAGTCAGAGTCCTGTACAGCAGTGTGTCATTGGGTGTTGTTAGCAAGCGCAGATGAACACTGTTGTTTTCTATATTCAAAAGTCATCCGTATTGCTTTGGCATAAAGACGGGCAGAGCTGCTGGTACAATTTTATTTTTAACATACTGAACCATTGTAAGCCTAGTGAACTGTTTAATATGTTACATTCAACAAAGATGGCTCTTGCATTACCAAGGCTTTCGGACTGTCACACCTTCAAACGAATACAAGTTGTAGACAAAAGATATTTGTTGCAAAGCTCCGGAAATGCAAACCAGTTACCATCAGGACTTAAAGAACAAAGCTGGAGTTCATTTTCCTTACTGTTATTTTTTCTTATTTTTCAGTATTTTCCTTTTGTTGGATACAGAACATCTATTCTGCCTTGGGTAGAATTTGCTGCTATTGTTTCCTTTCAGGCTTTTGCAGCAATGAAGGGCTTTTTTTTTCTTGTTGTTGTTGTTTCCTTTGGAATATGATTTGCAAACTGAAAGCATTCTTGACGACTGTACTTTCAACTCCACAAACTCAATTTGGAAAATAAGAGCCTCTAATTGCACTTGTAAACAAATGACAAATGCAGGCACCATCACTGTGGAAGCCAAGTGGGCTGGGCATTTGCAAGTGGAAGCCAGTATAATTAATTCATTGTTGAAACCCCAGAAATGCAAGCCCAAGAGGCATTCTTGCAAGAATATGACTTAGATATTAAAGTTCCTCTTATAAGACAGGTTAAAATACCAATATTAAGTTGGCTATTTATTTGGTCAATGCATTTTCTACATGTGTACATAAACAGAACAATCTATTGAACCTTAAATTTTTTTCCATTATTTTTTAAAGGATGATTTTTAATTGTGTGTGTGTGTGTGTGTGTGTGTGTGTGTGTGTGTG
>LOJH01010019.1:29025-44463 GCA_001685095.1 Ellobius talpinus
CACATGGTGGCTCACAACCATCTGTAATGAGATCTGGTGCCCTCTTGAGGGAGAAACCTGGTCAGTCGTCCTCATCAACTTAGACCATGACACCCAGTATGGACAAGTTCAACAGAACCGCCATATACGGGCTGCCCATGCTTCAGCATTGCCAGGGCATAGATTTCATTCATTCATTTTCAGTGTATATGTAAGGTATGGTGTGGTATGCGGTTTGTGTGTGAGGTAGGTGTGTGTGTGTGTGTGTGTGTGTGTGTGTGTACAGATGTGCATGAATACCATGGTGTGTATGTCAGAGGACAAATGTGGGAATTGGATATTTCCTTCCACTATGTGAGTCCTGGGTATTAAAACCAGTTTAGACCATGAAACCCAATATGGACAATTTCAACAGAACCACCATATACAGGTTGCCCATGCTTCAGCATTGCCAGGGTATAGATTTCAAAAACATCATTCATTCTAGGCTACATGAGACCTTGTCTCAGAAAAAGAAAAGAATAAAGAACAAAAAGTGACTTCAAGCTACAAATCATGTAATCATTTATCATAATAGAAAGAAAAAGTTAGTTGTGATGAGCAACAGAGCAGGAGAGGGGCACTTCCTGTTTCCTATGAAAACAGCAAAGTGAATAGAGCCCAAAACACGGGTCACAGGACAAATCAGCTTTTGGAGCCCTAACAACTTCTGTCTCCATGCATGTGGAAGTGTCAGACAATGTCCAGTGCTATGATTGCCCCTGGTGGCATTTGCAATTATCCCTTTTATTATTTTAACGTTCGCCAGTCTGCTTAACTGTGTCCAGCCTGAGTCAAATTATGAGCCAATGATGGAGTTTGCCTCCCAGCCCACAGGTCTCTCAGACAGCATTCTTCCTACTTGGCTGTCAGGAGGCTCCCACATTCAGTCTCTGCTGTGTGGACCATGCCCTCCTCTCGTGCTCATTATTTCCCCCCTATTATGTCCTTAAGTACCCTGGCTATTAAACAGAAAAAAAGAATCTTGAGATACAGTCTCTATAGGAGCCAGATGTAGTAGGGGCGTGAGGTTCTGATTTTAGTCATCCAACGACATTTCACAGTTGTAGTCAGAGCTTGTTTGGGAAGGACAGCTCTGCAGCCTGGCCTGCAGATGCCTTTCTTGATGCCAAGAACCACTCACCTGTGGCTCCTCCTCCCAGCACAATGACTCCCTGAGGTTTTCATACTAACCTTTCACCTTTGCAGAGAGCCTTGGCTTCTGAAGAATATGGTGTAGAATACTCACTTGCCCCACCACATCTTAGAAGCCCCGAGTAATTACAGGCCTTGCCCTGAAAGCATCAATTTCCAGTACTTCAGTTATTTAATTCCTAGGAACCTGTGTTGCCAGGGCCTCGTTTTGAAGTGCAAATCAGCCGTGCTCAAACAAGAGCACACATTATAGTGCAAGCCCATGCTTCTGTGGTGCTGCCCAGCCATTCCATTCATGCAAGGTCGTAGGAGAAGAAAATTTACTGCAAACTCCTCCAAGCATCTTCTTTAACTCCAGAGGCTTCAGTTTTTGCCTAATCCCAGTGTGACCCCTTTGCTACTCTGTTTCTGCAGAGGAACTGCTGATGTGTGGCTGTATGGGCACCCACCTAGAAACTCTACAGTTGAGTCATTCCCAGGCAAATCTGTTGCAAAAAGGAACAGAATTGGTTTTACAGTTTAATGTCAATAAGAATATTTGTCTGCCCACAGTCCTGCTTGCCCGTGCTGTCATTGGCCACTGAGTTACATGTGGTGGTAAGCAGTTATGTCTGTTTCTAAGTGAGCTCATGATTCAGAATTTAAATCCACAGAAGTGATTGAGACATGAATTCATTTTACAGCCTGGGTTATGATTTTCTCAGGATGGGAATATCAGCTTGGTGTTGGCTTCTGCTACATACTGAGAGCATGAATCCCCACTCGTTGCAAAAGCAATCACTTAATTGCTCACCTATATTCTTCTGGGCACTGCTGTACATATAGGACCCAGTATCTAGAGGGGTTGGCAGATAGTGTATAGTTCAGGCACACAGACACTGTAGCATCCTAAAACCAGGCAAATGCCAAAGTGCGACAAGTTAAAGGAGGCTGGGGAGATGGGAACACAGTAAAACATCTAGGAAAGTCACGTGGCCATTTCTCTGTGTTAGAAATCTTGCCCTGTCAACAGTGAGGCAGGTGAGGCAGAGCAGGCAGCTGGGAGAGTTCATCCAGCTAAGAAACGGTAGTATTCCCAGTTAAGATCATGGGAGCAGAGATAAGAGAAACAAAGAAACACAGGTCATTTTAGACTATGATTACAAGGTGGGGGGGGGCTGGTTGAATGAAGAAGTCAGAAAATGACTATGTTGTTTTCAAAGAGTCAGGTTTGAGTGATGAGGCAATGCAAATAAATGATGTGGGTGATTTTTCTGTTATTGATAATTTACTAAGGATTCTATATAAGGGCTAAGCGAGTAGCTTTATAAGAAAGTGAAAGGGGGTAGGCAAGCTCTGCGAGTTGACTGTGTGGAGCCCCAGCTCCTGATCCCAAATCTGAAGAGCAATTTCTATTTTCTGGGAAATGGCCAGGAGGCAAGGCTGGGGAGGGAAGAATGCCAGCTAATGGCCATCCTGGTGCCATTGATGTCTTTAGCACTCTTCCCCAAATACACAGGTATAAAATATCAGTGATTGAAATCTGTACCTTGCATATGTGTATTTGTGGGAACCAATACTGGCTTTACATAAATTTGCTTTATAATGAGCCGAAGACTAAATCATAGCTTCCATGTGAAGTGAGGGGTACTCGTGAAAAGGCTTCTGTGATTCCTTCTGGCGCTCCAGTGCATCCGAAATTGCTCCTGTTGAGGGTCACAGTCCAGGCTTAAAACCAGGAGGCTCACGCTGCATCCTGTGGGTTTAACACAGTCTTCAGAGAGGCAGTCAAGGGCGAGAGTGGCTCCGGGAGGACCAAGGCATTTATCCCTCCAGGGATTCACATATTGTTGTTTTCTTTTTGCCTTATCTCTTTCAAGTAAAATCCCCTCTCTTCAGGAGCTGACACACAGGGTGAAGGTTCCCCCGTGTGTTAACATAATCTCTGAAGGTGTTGCATTCTGTTTACTTTGGCTTTATTAATTTGTTTTCCCCCCATAGTTCCAGTGATGTGTCTGGATAGGTGGAAAAATAGAAGAGAGAAATGAAAATGAAATACTAATAAAAAGCAGAATGCCCCCCAGCGGCAAGCTGGTGGCATCCAGAGGTTGTAGATAATGGATTAGCTTTTACCTATTTCCATAGCAACAGCTTAGCTGCTCTTAAACACTTCTTTAAAAGCTTCTGATAAATGTATCCTGTGACCCTGAAAACTTTCCCATCTCCCTCCTGACTTCTTTCATCTTCAACCCCTCCTTTTCCCTTTTGCCCCACAAAAACATCAATTATTACCCATAACCTTGTAGCACTCACTTGCTTTTCTGCAGACCTGCTTCCTTTCAGGGCCCGAGATGGATTCAGCACTGGAGACAGACAAGGCTGCTGCTCTCTCCTCCCTCCGTTTTGTTCCCAGGTCTCTTCTCTTCCCTTCTTTCTTCTTCCCTTTCCCGTCTTTCTTCTCTGCTTTTTCTCACTCCTCACTCCTCCCTTTCTTGCCCCTTGTTAATTCTCCTCTCCTCTCTCTCCCTCTCATTTTTCCAACTGAATGTGAAGGGTGGTCATCATTGTTTGGGACAGTACTGGAGCTGAAATGGCAATCTCCACTGAAGCTTTGGAGATGTTAATTGAGTACCTTCTAGTAAACTGGGAGATAGACTGTGGTAGGGAGGGATGTGGGAAGAGTGATGCTGAGGGCCTAACACATCATTTTTGCCTGTGACAGTCTTTCAGAAACCAACATTTCAGTTGAGAAACAAAACACTCAATATCAGGTAAGAATCAGCCAGGACCACAGGAAAAGACTAGACAGATTCTTAAAACTTCAGCTTTTGGTCAAGCCACTTTTACATGACTTTGAGACATCACTTTCACCCAGGGGCTTTATTTATTATTAAGAACATTTGCGTCTTTAATTGTAAAAGACCCAAACCCTGGAAAGACCTACTAGAACTGAATTCATACAGATATTCCTCAGAGGTCTGTTTTATATTATGGTGATAATTGCAGGTTTGGAATTAAAAGCCATTCAAAAATGAGTAAAAATGTTGGGCAGATGGTCACAGAGTGTTTATAGAGATAGGAGAAATGTAAGGTGGCCTTGGAAGGGCAGAGAGCACTTAAATATGAATAAAGAAGAGAACTCGACTGAGGGAGTGGAGATACGAGAGAAGCTGAAACACGGCAGGGTATTGACTAGCTACTGAACCCTCATCTACTTGGATGAGGAGGATACAGTTGGGGCTGAAGGATGCTGGGAGTTTGTAGGCAAGCAGCTTTATAAAAATCATTTGTTCTAAAAATCATTTGGTGGTGGTGCCTTTAATCCCAGCACTTGGGAGGCAGAGGCAGGCAGATCTCTGTGAGTTCAGGGCCAACCTGGTCTTCAAGAGCTAGTTTTGAGACAGGCACCAAAGCTTCACAGAAAAACCTTGTATTGAAAACCCCCCCCAAAAAAACAAACAAAAACCAAAACAAAACAAAACCCCCCACTTGTTCTACCCAAAAGAGAGATGTTATTTCAAAAGAAAATTAGAGACGATATTGTTAAGGTACATTAAAGTAGTCATTTGTCGATACCTCTAGAGACTCCCAGTGGTACCTGCCTGGTGAAGCCTTGAAGCCTTCCTCTGCTGGCAAGCATCACACCCCTCTTCCTTCATGTGCTCATCACATCATGTGCCCATCAGTTGGTACTTGCACCAATCGTGCAGTTCAGGAGCTGAGCTGGTTTGTCCTTATTTACTCAGTGCCTAGCATATCATTTAAAACAGAGGAAGGCACTTAGTAAATGTTTTCAGAGTCAGAATATGGTTGAACCAATGCCATGAAGCTAGCAGGTTAAGAGAGAAAGGTGTGCTGGAAGGACAGAACTTTGAACTGGATTTTTATCGAAGGGTGTAGACTGGGAAGAGCATTGCAGAAACACTTCTCCTCAATGCTCAGCTCAGCTAAGCAAAGATAGAAGTTCAGGTTCTGCCAAGTGTCCTCATGACTAAGAAGAGGGCTCTTGCTGTCTAGAGACCATGCCTTGAGCCAGGCTTCACGGACAAAGTGTCTTTTTCAGTCTCTACAGTTTTCCTCAAAAACCAATATTTCTAAAATCCTGGTGGTGCTTTTTTAGCTTAGGTGAATACATCTTTAGAGTTATTTCTTCACACACACACATACATGCATGTGCACACATTTGTGGACATATGCAAACACACACAGATACAGGTTCTGCGTATGAAAGAAAGCAAGCAGTTTCCCTTTCTGAGTTTGGCTTATTTTACTTAGCAGCATAATGTCCAATTACATCCATTTTCCTAAATGTGTCTTAATTTCAATTTTCTTTATGCCTGTCAAAAAACAAGGTACCACATTTCTTTATCCGTTCATATGATGAAAAATATCTAGACTTCTGTCAATTTCTGGATATTGTCACTAGCACAGCAATAAACAAGGTTGTGCAATTGTCTTTGTGCTGTGCTGACTTGGTGTCGTTTGGGGACACACCCAAGAGTGTTTCAGCTGGGCCGTGTGGTTCTGTTTTCTGTTGTGTGGATCCTCCCTGCCAATTGCTAGAGTGGCTGTCTGCATTTATATTCCCACAAGCAGTAAACTGTGACCCTCTCTAACACACTTCGCTAGCATTTTTTGCCTTTTATTTTCTTAGCCATAGTCATCTGATTGATATCACAAAGTGGTTTTCGTTTGCATTTCCCGGATGACTAGAGATATTAAACCACTTTCATGTATATTTTGTCCATTTGTATTTCTTTTTTTTTTTGAAAACTGTCCAGCCCATTATCTCAGTGATTCATTGGATAGTTTGGCTTTGTTTTTGTTGTTTAATTTTTGAGGTTCTTTATATATACTAGATGTTAATCCTCTGTCAGATGTGTAGTAGGCAAAGATTTTGACTCACGCTGAAGGCTGCCACTCACTAGTGTGAGTGTTCCCTTTTCTGTGCTGGCTTTGCTTTCATCCACTTGTCAAGTTGGGGATTTATTTATTTATTTGTTTGTTTGTTTGTTTGTTTATTTCCTGGACTACAAGAAGACTGTTCAGAAAACTGTTTCTTGTGCCTATAACTTGGACATTTTCTCTTACGTTTCCCTCCAGAAGTTTCACTTACCATGTCTTGTTTTAAGGTTTTTGATCCATTTTGAGTTTATTTTTGTACAGAGTGCAACGTAATAATCTAATTTTACCCGTTCACACACGGAAATCCAATCTTCCCAGCATCATTTGTTCAAAGAAGCTATCTTTTCTTCAATGTATGTTGCTTTGTCCAAATCTAAGTTTCTGTCAGTTTATTTCTGGGTCATCTGTTGTATTTCATTGGTCTACAAGTTTGTTTTTGTACCAGTAACATACTGTTTTGTTGTGTACTGTGGTTCTGTATTAAAATTTGAAAATCTGTGCTGTGATGGCTTTCAGCATTCTCTTCCTGATACACTGCACTAACTATTCATAGGCCTTTTGTGTTTCAATATGGGTTTTAAGGTGTCTTTAATAGTTCACTGCAGAATGCCGTTGAAATTTCTATAGAATTGAGTCAGTAAGGGTCTTTTGATAATGTGGTCATTACCACAATCTTAACCCTGCTTCTCTGCGAGCATGAGAAGTTTCTCCATCTCCTAGGAACTTCCTTCAGTGCCTGAGAAAGTTGTTACTGTAGGGCTTTTACCTCCCTGGATAGGTTTATTGCTAGGTTTTAAAAAGCATTACAAATAAGGTTATTTTACTGATTTCTTTCTCAGGGAGTTCATTAAGGAAAAGTTATTGAATTTTGTACACTGATATTATATTTTTCTACTTTACTGAATGTGTTCATTGTTCTTTAGGACTTTCTGGTAGAGTTGTTATTATCTTTAAGGAAAGATTCATGTCATCTGAAAATCTGACTTCTTCTTTTCCTGTTTGCATCCATTTTCTTTACCTTTTACTATTGTTGTAAATCAGGCTTCCCACACTATGTTGAGTGAGAATAGAGAAAGTGGGTATCTTTATCTCATTCCAAAGTTGAAGGGAAATGTTCTCAGACATCTGCCCCGTAGGATGATTTCGATTTTACGTTTGCCATATACAGCCTCCGTTGTTGTATTGAGCTAGGCTCCTTTTGTCAGGTTGAAAGGAAACTCCAGTTCCTCAAACTCCAAGAGGCAGTCAAAATATCCAGAAATGAGTTCAGCCTAGACTGGAGGAGAATTTCTAGTGTTTAGATACAAGCCAGCATTCCTCAGGAATTTGGAAACCAGTTCCCGTCTGCTAAAAGGAATCATTCCCCTTACTTAAGGCAGAAGGGACATATGGTACCTATCACGATATCAAAGTACATGCTGGTCTCCAGGCTCCTTCAGTTTCACCAGTGCCTGTTGCACATTTTAGTTTTGCTTATGAGGATAACACTGGCTTCATAGTATGAATGTGGTAGTGTTCCTTCCTGTTCTTTCTTACACACTAATTTGAGGAGCACCTATGTTCAGTGTTCTTTAAACACTGAGTAGAATTTGGCAATGACTCCATTTGAACTTAGATTTCCCTTTGTTGGGGGACGTTGGGGGCTGCTTTAATGTGATTGATTGCTAGGATATGTTTAAGCTATTATATGTTCTTGATCTAAATTTGGTAGTTAATATGTGTCTAAGACTCTAATCATTTCTTCTAGATTTACAACTTTTGAAGAAACCTAAATTTTCAAAGTACTCCTAAGTGATTCTCTGTATTTCCCTGTACTCTGTCCAAACCTTTACTTTTTCATCTCGTATTTTATTGACTTAGATTGCTTCTTTATTTCCTTTTGTTAATTTGACCAGTAGCTTGTCAATCCTATTTACAATATCACAAACAAACAAACAAACAAACCCACCAACTCTGTCTGATATATTCTGTGTATTATTCTTTAACTCAACATTTTACTAACTCATTCTCTGCTCTTAATTTGCTGTCGTTTTCTACTACAATGATTTTATTGTTCTTTTCTTTCTAGGACCTTGAGATAAATTGTTTGATTATGGATATATTTCTGAGGTTTTTTTTCATGTAAGCTCTCATTACTGTGGACTTTTCCTCTTAGAACTTCCTTAGCTGCCTCTCAGAGGTTCTGGTGAATAATGGTCTTGTTTACATTTGAATCTAGGAAATTTTAAATTTCCTCTCTGATATTTTCAGTGACCACTGTCCAGTCATGAGTGTATTTGTGTAGTTTCTCCTCCTATTTTGTACAGGTTTTCTTGCTATTGACTTCTAGCTTTGATGCATTGTGAGTTGATAATCTTCAGTGAATTTCTAAGGAACTAAACAGCTTTGTCTCTCTTCATGATTGAAGAGAAAAGGCCAGAGACTCCACCAGACCAATCATATCCCCTGCCTTTCTGCACCAATAGTCTAACTTGACCCTTCCCCCAGATGTTGGACTTAATAACCATATCTGTAAAGACAATGAAAGAGCTGAATGGTGTTGCTACTTTGACTCTTCTTTAGTTCCCATTCTTTTCACAGATACTCAGTAGGATAGGATAAAAACATTATTTTAAATTACTCATTTTTGTGAAATTGGTTTGCACATAAAGCCAGGGCTTATCTTCAGCAGGAGACACTGAAACCTGTGTATGACATTTTGTGAAAGGGGGTCAGAAAACACCTTCCTGCAAGTTTTAATGCAGGTAAATTTCAGGATAAGGTAGGATTTGGGGGTTAAATAACTAGGAGATTTCTAATATTTCTTTTGGCTATAAAATTTCATCATTTTATAACTTAGATCATAGCCCAAAATATTTTTGATGCTTTTGAATTATTGGGGGTGGGGTGGTGGAATTTCCAGGAGAAAAATCAAGCACGACTTCTTGTTAATGGTATTAAATCCAAATTAAATTATGTCTCCTTTTTATTAACTAAAATTATTATTAGAATAAATGATATTTTTTACTTTATTTAAACATTTTTAATTAAAGTAGGATTACATCACTTACTGCCTCCCTTTCCTCTCACTATCCTTTTAGAGAAACCCTTCCTCAACATCCCCCAAGGCCCCCAACTCTCAAGTCAGTACCCTCTTTTTTTAATGTGTGTGTGCCTTCGTGTGTGTACACAAATATATAAGCTGCTGAGTCTCTTTTGTTGTTTGTATATATGTGATTTCAAGCTTTCTGCTATGCATTGTACAACCAATAAGGGGGCTCATTTCTGAGAGAGGCTAATTCGTCTTCTCCCAGCAGTCAAGAGTTCCTTGTAGTTGTCTGTCTAGGACTAGAACCCCATGAAATTCTTCCCCTCCACTTAGCATATCCATTGATACTGCCATTGTTCAGGTCTTGTTTATGACCTGAACAATGTAGATTCTTCTCCTGTCATTTCCAGGAGAGACTGTTTCCCGGTGGAGTCCTTGCTATTCTGATCCCTACAATCATTCTGCCCTCTTCCATGATGCCTCCTGAGCCATGGTTGCAAGAACTGTGATGTAGGTGTATCTGTTGGGGCTGGGGCTCCCCACAATCCACTGATCTCCTCATTTAATTCAGTTGTGCTTTTCTGTGATGGTTTCCATTTGGTCTAAGGAAAAGCATCTTTGATGATGGTGGTACCTATATTAATCTGTGGGTGTAAGGATAAGATTTGGACTGTATTAAGAGCTTATTCTGCTCTAGCAAAGTGGCAGTAGTAGATTCTTCCCCAAGGCCATGACCTCACTAGCCCTGGGAATCTGGCTAGGTTACCAGTTCCAGAATGGCACTTAAGTCCAATAAGCAGCTATTGGTTGCTACTGGTACATGAGTGCCACTTCTTGCACCTCTTTGCCTATCTGGGCATGCTGGTAGTTTTCGTAGTTCAGAGGTGTCGCAGCTGGGTAGGGATATTTAATCACTTCCATCTCTTGGGAGCTTGCAGCGTATTTTCTGGGACTCTTAAAGCTGGATGGCAGGAAAGACACTTTCAGGTGAGACTCAGGCCAAATTGTCTGAGTAGCGTGTTCTCTCTGTGTGTGGTGTCTTCAGCAATAGGGGTCCACCAGCAGGCCCTGTGATGCAACCAAGGACTAAACTGATGGTTTGTATTATTTGGGGAGTCACTTGGACCACCTTGAATAGCACTTCAAAGGTTTTCTCAAGTCTAGACTAAGGTTTCTGTTAGTCCATGATACTTGTAGGAGAGCATTTTTGGCTCATGTAGCTTAACTTCCTTTAAAATGTGTGTGTGTGTGTGTGTGTGCATATACATACACACACTTATAAGATTGTGTATAGTTTTAGGTAAATATAAAATAACTTATCAAACAACCTTGATATTATTTGATCCCCCTCCTCTGTATTAGCCTCAGTCCCTCCTTCCCTGTTAGAGTCCCGTCCATTATCAGGTTTCCCCTTCATATCACCCGCCTCCTGCTCCTCCCTCCTTCGCTCCCCCACTCCCACCGTGGCACTTTCCTCATTTCTGTGGTTGCTCTGTGTTGCACACTCACATCTGAGAATCAGAAGCTTGGGAGCGCAGATGAGGAAGAGTACACATGAAGCATTTTGTCTTTCCGAATCTGGGTTTCCTCAATGAGTCTTTTCTAGGTCCACCCATTTACCTGGAAATGTCATGATGCCGCCTTTCTTTACAGCCCAATAGTATTCCATTGTGTACATGTCCCACATTTTCCCAGTCTATTCATCTGTTGAAGGGCATAATAAATGCCATTTTGAGATAGTCCTCCAGCATTTCATATTCTCTTTGATAAGATAACGCTCTTTGTCTCCGTTCATAATAGATACATGCAACTTTACCCGTGGCACAGACAGAACTCAGGTTAAGGAAATCACGAGAGGGGGCTGGGCGTATAACTCATAAGATGAAGTGTATGCTGCAGGCACTAGGATCTTTGCTTGGTCCCAACAAACCACATTTTAAAAAGCCAGACAGGGTGGCACATACTTATGTATACTGACCCTACTGCTTGAAAGGCAGAGAAAAGTAGATCCCTGGGACTCACCAGTCAGCCTGCTTAGTCTACCTGGTGAGCATCAGGTCAGTGAGGCTGGTTTCAAAAAAGAGATAGACAGTGCCTGAGGAACCATGTTGTCTGGCCTATACACACATATGTGTACACACACAGAGAGAGAGAGAGAGATGCACACACGCGCATGTGCACACACGCATGCACACATGATGACCAGGATGTTCCTAACCAGATTGGTGTTTACAGTGACAGAAACAGGCAAGTGGTCATTTTTTTTTACTTCCCAGGCTCCCCCTTCCTTTTCAGACTTGTTGCTCCATCAGTCGAAGCACTGAGATGGAGACTCCTTTGAAGAGGAAGTAGCTGGTTCCCTCCATTCCAAACACGCTTTTCTCTCAAGGAAATCTTGCAGGTTTTTCAAGCTTAATTTTCCTGGAGTTTCCAGAGTTCATCTCCTTGTGTCTCAAATGGTCATGCTAGACCTTATGAGTGAATGTCCTTGCCTCTTCCTGTGGGTCATTTGACATTTATGATCTCATTAAGAGTTTATTCAATGTGCCCTAAGGGACCTGTATTAGGAATAATGTTCTTATCCAGCTACAGCATCAAAAATTTTCATAACAGAAACTCTTGAGTCTCACTCAATGCTAGGGCTACCTTGGCTGGAGGCTTAATCAGAAATGTTCTAGTCCCCCCTCGGTTTTTATTTAACTTTATATTTAGTGGAAATTATTTCTGATTCAAGAGTAATCCCAGGAAGAAGCTTCATAGGTCCACCTTTATAGACAGCCCTTCAAGTAACATAAAGGAGTTTAATTCAATGTAAAACCCAGTGTTTGGATCTATTTTCTGACACCATAAGGAAATGCTTGAGATTGGCTGCTTCCTAAGGGAGAATGGCTACTTTAAATCACAGCACCGTGCAAGAATCTGAGAGGCTCTGGTGAGGTTTCACAGTGAAAAGCATCACAGTGGGGAGTCTGCATGCAGAACAGACCATGTACAAGAGAGAGCTGTGATTGTTTATCATAACCTAGCTATCTATTCCCTCTGGAACTAATCTTCTATGACAGAATAGCACCAGTTCTTCTGTGGCCAGAGCTCCAGATGATCTCATTACCTTCCCTTAGACCCAATCTCTTAAAGCTCCAAACCTCTGCACTGACACTGGTCAACAGGCTTTGAGAACAGAGGTCCTGGAGATGCACTCATGACACAGCCAACCTATAGCATGGAATCCATTACAAACCTCAGTACAATATTGACAAGTCTAGAGTGGTAGAGTAGCAAAAGAATAACAGGGTGGAGCTGGGTGAGAGACCCACGGTTCTCAGTACACCTCACCTTACCTCAGCCGGACTGCCTGTGACCAGTTCCTGTATTTCTCCTGACATACAGAAGTTCTCTCAGTTTGAGAGTCATGCCTAAGTCTGAACAAGCTTGGGAGTCCTTTGGTTCAAGCTTAATTGGATATGGTTTTGTTTGCTAGCTGTGTTAGGATGGCCCTTATCTCTAAGAGGTTTTGGTCAGCCACAGTATTGACAAGCAAATGCCAGGCTCATACCAATATATGGGTCCTTTAGGATAGTGCAAAAAAAAAAAAAACAAAGAAAGACTGCAGCTTTGGCCAGGTTTTGTTTAAATTAAGAAGAGATCAATGTTATCCACATAGTCTGATGATTACAAGAAAGTAACCTGCCTTGTAATCTGGCTCTGGCTGTTACCAGGTAGGTAGGAGTGTGGACGGAAAAATGTGTCTCATCTCCAAGTTTGATCATTTAAATTTCAGGCTGAGCACATTCTCCTTTGTGGCTACATCTGCAGCCTCAGGAAGCACCAGCTGGCAGAGCTCTTCCCACGGAGGTGGCTGGTAGACCAGCTTCCCAAAGCCTCGCTCTCCATCACTCTGGGGGCTGAGCAAAGAGGCCAAAGAACAAACAAGGGGAAAAGAGGGTTGAAAGAGGTGTTGGATAGTGGTTTTCAAATTAATAGCTTTTCTCATTTTGCATTCAAAACCAAACACAGTAGATCCAATTCAGCTTCAGGCACTTTCATCTATGAAGTCAGATTGGCTGAGTTTGGGAAGAGAGAATGTGGGAGGATACAGGGAACACGCGCAGGAATGCATTATTCATCCCACATTATCAGATAATGAGTTGTTCCAAATGAGTGAGCCTTCTAGATAACTGAGTCTTCTTTTTTGAACCTTCAAGCTTCCTTTTAACTTTACACCATATTTATATATTTTGTTAAGTGTGTTATAGACATCTCTGTCTAGAATACCTGATTATAATTACTCATATCTTGACTACCATCATATTTCAACAGGGATTAATTATATATTTTTCACATGGTTGCCACCCAGTTCTACCCTACTGTGATTCTACATTTCAACTCTTTTATTCTTGGGGAATGGCTGCATTCTTCCCCTTGGGTGCCACTTGTCAGGGTTATGGTATCCCTTTCTTCTCATCTTTTGTCCACAATGACTTTGCAATAAATGGGTGTCTCCAGGGAAAAGCAAATAACCAAGCTTATTAAATCAGCAACTTTATTTCCTTCATGATTTGAAGTCCACCATTCAGTTCAGATACACAAATAATTATTCTATGTTTGTTAAGGTTGAGGATGCTGTTCTTAGTATTGAGATGATAAAAGGTGCTTTTGAGTGGTTATTGTCCATTAAGGGAGGAGAACTGATGCTTCTCATTTATCAGGAATGTCAAAAAGGTAAAGACCATAAATTGAATTCATTGTGTGAAGTACATCAATAGAAGAACGTACAGACTAGAGAAGTAGAATAAAGTATTTAATTCACTTTGGTTGGAAAGATTCCAGGAAGGTTACAGAGTAGAAATGATACCCCAAAAGTAGGATGAATAAGAGAAATAAGAGTGCCTTACAGAGAGAAAAGGAAGATAAATATGTCTGAAGAAACAACAGTTTTGTCTGCAAGTTTGAGAATGCCAAAGTCCGCCTCATTCTGATTCAGTGAATTAAAAGGGTTGGACAATAGATAGCACTGTTTATTGCATTTTGTACTCTTAGAAAGTCTTGCTTAATTTACAAAGGAAGAAGTCAAATGAGTGGGAAATGGAGGAGTGATATAATCAAAGTAAAGTACATACATGTATGAAGATACCATAAGGAAACCTATTATTATGTATAATTAATATATGCTAATAAACTAATAACGTCAGGAAATTAGAGTTCCTACCCAGTGTCATCTGAGGAATATTAAAGGAGAAAGAATGGTCTGTATACCATGTAAACACTTCCACTTCTGGATAGCCTTCTCCTTCCCAAGGTGCCAAAGTCTCTCACAGGAATTTAAGAATGGTCCTGTGTGTTGTCTTAGGAGTTGTAGTTGTACCAGTTTTGACAAAAAGAGTGGGTCTTCACCTTTTAGAAAAGTACAATTGCTATCAAAATGTAGTTCCCAGAACAGCAGCGGCGACAGCAGCATCTGGGGATCTGCCAGATGGGATGTGTGTGGATCCCACCTAAGACCTACTGCATCTGGTGGGACAGGAGTCCTGCTGTCTCTTTCTCAAGCATCTCAGTGACATGGATGCACATTCATGTGTGGGAATCATTTATCAGAGGACATAGATGCAGAAGGAAAGGCATGAACCCAGGATCTGAAGTAAGAAATACAGACAAAGATAAAGTATGGCTTATGCTTTGACTCTAAGATGCTGTCTTCATGTACCACCCTGACTGGTTAGCCATGTGATCTACAGCCACGGTGGCAAGAAACAAACACCTGCCCGAGGAGAAGCTTCATCTAAAACACAAGCTTCCAGTGGGTTTTATGTTACACTAGAGGACTTCCTATGCTGTGACCCTTGGTCCTGAAGTGTCACCTTTTTACTTTGTGATTCTTGGAGAGCTGGCCCATCTCTCTGGAAGGCTCACAGTAAAAGCCCTTCCAGGAGCCCATAGTGGAAACTCAAATGCCACTTAATTGATTTATAACTAAGCCTGTTGCTGTAGTGGCCATCCCAAGGAGCCCCTCACCTTGGCCCATTTACCTTTCTGTACTAAGAATAAATAAGAAACTAACTAGAAAGTTACGCAACCTTGTAAAATGGATAGGCTTGCCCTGCTCCCATGTTTCATAGTATCTGGTTATTCTGGCAGAATCTACCCAATTCACAAATATTGTTTCCTTCACAGAAGGAAGGTAGGTGAAGTCTGTGGTCTGATCACTGCCTTTCCGGAGGCAGAAGAGGGTGAGGTCCCCACCCTCCTGGTAGACACATTCTAGGTGTGAATTTCTCTTTTCTGACTGACAGGTTTGTATAAAGATGCTGATGTCACAGAACGGGACAGTTCTTGTTTCCTCTCCCCTCCAGTTTGTG
>LOJH01010020.1:0-27858 GCA_001685095.1 Ellobius talpinus
TGCCTCTGCCTCCCAAGTGCTGGAATTAAAGGTGTGCGCCACCACTGCCCGGCTCTAACAACAATTTAACAGGACCATCCCAGATGGTTACACTACAGCAAATATAACAACGAAAGCCTTGTCTGGGAATTTCAGATAATTCCTACAGACATATTACACTGTGCCTAAATCAAAGAGAGTTAAGTGTCCAAATGGTAACATTTCATATAAGTAGTTTTTCCTATATCCCAACAAGACTTAGTTGTGACTTAGACATGTGACTTCACTAAATTGTCTTTTAATTTTTTTTTCAAGACAGGGGTCTCTGAGTAGCTCTGGCTGTCCTGGAACTTGCCCTGTAGGCCAGGCTGACCTGGAATTCACAAAGATCCACCTGCCCCTGCCCCCCAAGTGCTGGGACTAAAGGTATGTTCCAATACCTCCAGACTTAATATTATACTCTTTTAAAAAACAAAACGTTGAGCCAGGTTTGGTAGTGTATGCGTTTAAACCCAGAGGCAGGTGGATCTTTGTGAGATTGAGGCTAGCCTGGTCTACATAGCTAGTTCCAGGATAGCCAGAGATACACAGAGAAACCCTGTCAAAAAATTTTTTTTCCCATAACTCAGTAGTAGGGCTCGATCCCCAGCGCAGCCTTAAAGGCTGTTAGTCATAGTCAAGTGCTCTCTTTGGCAGCACATACACTAAAATTGAAAAGATACAAAGATTAACACGGCCCTGTGCACCACATGAAACATTCCATATTCTTATACACCAACAAGAACAAAATCATAATAAAAGCAACATGGTTTGTTGTTGTTGTTATTTGGTTGGTTTTGTTTTTCGCTTTTTTTGTTTTTGTTTTTTGGGGGGGGTTGCGACGGGTTTTCTCTATGTAGCCCAGGTTGGCCTGGAGTGCTGCATAGACCAAACTGGCCTCTTCCAGGATCCATCTGTCTCTAAATTCTGGGATTAAAGGCATGTGCCACCATGTCTAGCAAAGCAACAGATATATTCCTGAGGCAACTTAGAAATAAGATTCTCTCTCCCTGGCAGCAGCCTCCACAGGGTTGAGAATTCCTTAATCAAACAAAGCTCCTGGCTCACTCTGCAGCCTTGTCAAAAGGCCTTCTGCCCTCAACCCCTTGCTGTGTCCCAGGTTGGCGCCATCATCTTTGTCTGCGGGTCTCAACCCAATCCAAGGCATCAGGCAGCCAGAGGGAGACAACAGAGAGCAGGTCCACTGGGTGTGGCCTTCCCTAGACCCCAGTCTTTAAGATGGGGAACTCTGTGGTCTGTTCAGGTACAGTCCGGACCCCTAGGTCCCCGGTACTCCCAACTGAAGACAAGAGCACTTCCGTCCAGTGTCAGCAGCCCATCCCAGCGGTGTCCCAAACCATCCCCCTCCACATTCGTCCCCCACCACTTCCCAGGCTTCTCCTACTCTCCCTAAGCAGATCCTGGTCCAGGCTGACTCACAATTCCTAACAGGCTACAGAGGAACTAAGGTTTCATGGCAACTTGATCAGAATTCAGAAAAGAGGCCATAGGATCATAGAGGAATTGTCCTTCTTTCTGTCCTGATAAGCCACAAGCAGAAGAAAATTGTCAGAGTTGATGTAAGCCTTTGCCATCCACTGCTTCTACCTGCAGGAATTCCCAGAGTGCTGTCCCACATCCAGATGTTGCTGCCTTCCAGGGAGTCACCCCCCCCCCCGCAACCCCAAGTCTAACTGGCACTGGTTCTACATTAGACTAAACTTTCTATTTTAAGAGCAATGGATGCCTACAATCAAGCTAGTCTCTGATAAAGTTAAAAAAAAACTATTGGGAATCATAGGGACACTGTCCCTAATGGTTAAGAACTAGCGACTCCTCAAATGTCCACTGGCAGCAGAATGGATGGCGGTATAGCCACACAATGGAATACTACGCAGCCTCGAGAAAGAATGATCTGTAGTTAGAGCCAAGAGCATAGGTGAAGTTCACAAAGGGTTAAGTAAAAGAAGCCAGACAGAAATGAGGTCACATGGCCTGATTCCATTCACACAGCACAGATGCGAGCACAGTTGTCCTGTTGTGGCAGAAGTCATAGTAATGGCTGCTTTGTGAGGGCTTAGTTACCAGAAGACAAAAGAGGACTGCATTGCTGTCTTTAATGTGCTGCTGGTTATACCTGTGCATCTAATTTGTACTTTTCATTTATTTTTTGAGATCACTATGTAGCCCTGGCTGTCCTAAAACTCACACCCAGCTGGCCCCAAACTCATAGAGATCCTCCTACTCCTACCTCCTGAGAGCTGGGATTAAAGGTGCGCACCCCCATACCAGGGCAGGTTTAACTTTTAAATTACATTTGTTTACTTGTGTGGAAGGAGGGCATGCCAGCCACAGTTCTCTGGTGGAAGTCAGAGGACAACTTGCAGGAGTCTGTTCTCTTCTTCCAACACTTGGGTCCCAAGGATTGAACCTAGGTTGTCAGGCTTGGCACTGGGTACCTGCTGAGCCATCGGTCTGCCCCTTGTCCTGAATCTTAATTAAGCTTTGCACTTATGATGTGTATATTGTTGGGTTCTCACATCACACAAAGATGGGAGACAGACCACCAAAGTCTACTGAAGCAAACTTTATTCTAGAAAAAGAAGAAAAGATCTCCATGGGGCACTAAAAGCTTCTCAGCTATAGCTGTGAACACGGCCAGAGATTGGACTTCTGTAGCTGTGGCCATGGGCGGTTTCCAAATGCCCCTTTTCATAACAAGAAGCAAGCATTAGGCATGAACAAAAGAATTTTTACAATCTCAAGGTAAAACTCAGATACAAATTGCTTTTTTTTTTACAATTTCCATTAACAGGGTTTTTCAGTTAAACTAGTGTTTGTGTTTTGTTTCTTTCTGGCACTTTCTGATGGTGTTTACCAAAGCTCCACACTCCCCTGATATTGCCAGTTTCACATAGCAGGGAAGGGTACGGGACAATGCATGACCAAAAAGTCACGTACATCCTGTCATTTAAAAGTTAACTCAGCTCCCATCAGTCAGTTGCTGGTCATGAGTAGCCCAGGGGTACCTAAAAGCTGATCCTCAGTTTGCAGAGGGACCCTCAGTCTTGCAGACAGAGCTGCCGGTTGTAAAGCAAGGTAACCCACTGTTAATAGTTGATGCTTAAGTGCTGAGAAAGCTGCTGACAGCCTGTTCTCATTCTCCTCGGCTTACAACTTTATATTTCGTTATTTCTCCATTCTTATTCCTGGGACCTCCATTTCTGTATTCTTATTCTTGGATGCTCCATATACCTCTACAGAAGTATATGACATGCCAATCAAACGCTGTAAAGTAGCAGAGAGTAGGAAAGGAAATCATATAATCTCCGACTTTCAGTTCCTGTTTCTGAGCCCATGAATTGTCTGTTAACCGTTCTTCTTCAAAAACAATAGCAAGGTAGCAGGTGGCAGTGAGGGAGGGGTGGGGTGGGCAAGGATGAGGTAATGAAAATGGGGAAACATTCGCGTCCTTTGAACAGGTTCAGGTCCCTGAAAGCCTGTTGTACCCTGTTTCTCCTGGCCCTCCCCTCTCCCAAGGTCCTCTCATTCGCAACTGCACAGTCACTGCCAACGCTGAGTGTGCCTGCTCCAAGGGCCTGGAGTGCAGGGACAAGGAATGTATGGAGTGTGACCCTCCTCTAAAGCCTGCGCTGACCACACAGCCATCGGAGGCCTCAGGCTCACACCCTCCACCCACCCACCTACCTTATGCCCAAGGTATGTAGCAGGCTGCCCGTTGTCCAGTTCGCTGGGGTCAGTGGGGCAGCCCACCTAGCACTGCCCGATCTGCACTTACCCCGAGCTAGGTTCTGGGCCAACTTGTCTTCCTTCTGTCTCCCTCCTGCAGAATCACAGGCTTTCAGTCCAGCGCATCCTCTGGGGTGGAGGGGAAGGAGGGCGGGTTTTCTGCTGTGACAGATTCTGTCTGTTTCTTCCAGTGATGCCAGAGGCCAGGACGATCTGGCCTGCACACACCAGGCAGCCTCCTGACTCAGCTCTCTATACCCACTGGCCATGTGAGTTTTCTCCCTATTAATCCCCATTCCTCAGAGAAAGGGCAGATGAAAGAGGCCAAGAGAGCAGCGACTGGGAAACCCCTAAGCATGGGGTGAAGAAGGGGTACAGAGCTGCAGGAAAGTTCCATGGATAAGGGTTCTTGCTGAGCATGAGTTAAGGACCAGAGTAATATGTGTGTAACCCCAGCATTCAGAGGCAGAGACAGAACCACCTTTGCTGAAACAGCCATGTTTCCAGTTCAGAAAGGAACCCTGCTTCAAGGGAGCACACTGGACTCTGAATGCACGCACGAATACTCACTACGCACAAAGGAGAAGAGAGAGGCAGACAGACAGAAAGACAGAGCAGGAGGCAAAGGAGGGGAAAGCATAATCTAGCTAGGGATTAGGAGACAGGGGACTGGTCAAGCAGAAGGCTGATGATGGAGGGAAAAAGATTGGGCTAAGGGAGTCTAAGGTTAGACCCTCCTGCAAAGCCTCTGGGCACCCTTGCCTATCACAGCCCGAAGACCCCTGTGCAGTTCAGACTGCATCCGAATCTTCGTGACCTTCTCCAGCATGTTTCTTGTCTTCATCCTGGGAGGAATCTTGTTCTTCCATCAAAGAAGGAATCATGGATCAAGTAAGAGATCAGCTTCCCCTCCTTCTCCAGCCCACCATCTCAGCCCTGCTAGCCTCACCTGAAGCCCCATCCTGATTCCACCCTACTCTCCCCTTCACGGCCCCCATCCTCCACCCCGCTTTTCTCTTCTCAGCTTCATCCCCACCCTCCCTACTGCTGACCATGCCTTGGCCCGTTGTCTTTCCACAGATGGAGATGACCATGCGGAACCTGAAGAGACCTGTCCTTACAGCTGCCCCAGGGAGGAGGAGGGCAGTGTCATCCCCATCCAAGAAGACTACCGGAAACCTGAGCCTGCTTCCTACCCTTGAGCCAGCACGGGGTGGGGTCCTTTCCACTGAGGCATCATGCAGGGGGATCTCCCTCATCATCATCAGAACCATCATCATCATCTACCATCATCATCAGAACCCTTTCCTGTGTACACGTGACACACCGCCCTTCTGAGACTGATAGTGATGAAAACAGGATCCCCAATGTGTGGTCAGCAATCTTGGGGAGGCCCAGGCTCTAGCTGTAAAACACACTTAATATTAATGAAGCCCTCTGGCTGGCAAAATTACATGCTAAAGGTGAAAACGGCTCATGAAGGACTGGAGAGATGGCTCAGCGGTGAAGAGCGCATATTGTCCTTCCAGAGGACCAGAGTTTGATTCCCAGAACCAGCAGGTGGCTCAAAACCACCTGTAACTCCAGTTTCAGGGAATCCAACACCTTCGACCTCCTCTGCCACCTACAAGCGCAGAACATTCACTCACACAGACACACAGATACATCATTAAAAATAAAATTAAAAAACTTTTTGACTAGGCCACCAGCAGAAGACCCTCAGAAGCCCTGGGGCCAGAAGGTCTCACCGGCCACCAAGGACACTATCTGCAGACACTCATACTTCCTGCTTTGGTTCCATCTTCTCGGGAAGTTGTAACACTGTTGTGAGACGTTCTCTCCGTTTAAGCCCAAGCTGTAAATAAATTCAGTTTTCTATTTCTATATCCAGTGTCCTTTTCTCTCAGTGTAAACAAGCATAAGAACCCAGAGCCAGGCCTTATGGCCCAGGGGCTCCAGTAACAGCTGTGAACGTTCTACAAATTATTTCCCTCCCTACAAAAAAAGGGGGGAGGAAGAAGAGGAAGGGGTGACAGAGGCTGGGAAGAAGGTACGAAGGGTGAGTTCTAGCACCCTTCACCAGAAGAAAAAAAATAGCCAGCCCTTACACAAGAAAATAAGGGAAAACAAACAAAAACTCGATGTGGCCCTGTGTGCTTGTAATTCAATGGGGGCCAGGAGGGCAGGGCAGGGGTTGGAGTGGATCAGGACATCACTGGCACTTGTTGACCACCAAACAATTCCAGGTTCAGAGAGAGACCCTATCTCAAGCGAATAAGGAGGAGTCGTGGAGAAGACACGCAGGTCACACGACCCTCCACACACAGGCGTGACTGTACACACCCACCCCCACACGTGAATACACCACACACACTAATACAATTGAAAGTGAAACTCCACACTATAGCTCTCCAGCTTCCTGAGACTGCAATCCCACAGCCAGGCCACACCCCATCTCACCCGTGGGGTCAAGGATCTGAACAGCGAGTTGTCACCTGGGCAGACCAACAGGATTTCACATGGACCTAAAAGAATGTAGGGTCCAGAGTCCTGGAGATCTATCTTCTGACTCCATCCCCTCTCCCGCCTTGTCTTAGAGTCGAAGGGGAAACAAAACAGGTTTTGAAATCACCTGGGGATTTCTTGGGTGCAGGGTGGACAGAAGAACAGGGAGGAGGGTTCTGGCCGCTGCTGTTAATGGTTTTAGGCGACAAAGACGGCAGAAGAGAAAGCGAAAGAGAAGCGGACTGAGATACAGCAGGGGAAGAGAGCACAAGCAGCTAGCCAAGCGAGGGGCGCTCCAAAGAATCCTCTCTTCAGCCGGGGATCTGTAGAAGAGGAACCGTGGAGAAGGCAGCCAGCGAGGAGGAGCCTGAGAGCAGCCTCCATGGGCTCGGAGCCCAGCTGGTATCTGCTGCTCTGTCTGGCTCTCTCTGGGGCAGCAGGGACTGGTGAGTGCTGAGGTCTGGCTCTGTGGTGGGGGAAGGAAGCCTTGAGCTAAGGGAGTCCTGGGAAGCCACCTACCCAGAACAACAACAACTTCCTATTTCCTTCTAAGCCCAGCAGATGAGTGTGGCTTAACATGAGGAGCCAATTTGGAGAGGGGTATGGCTGAGAACTCACAGAAGGAGTAGAGGGGCTTTCTCTGTGGAAAGGGCAGGGTGCCACCATTTTATGGAAGAGGGCACTGCACCCTAGAAGGAGAACGGGCTTCCCAGACTAAGGAATCACTGGGGAGGTGACTCTGGAGCAGGAGGCTAGAGGTCACAGCAATGGCAGAAAGCAGAGGACTCTGGGCAGGTTGGGAAATGAGAAAATGGCTGTCAGCGTCCCTAGGAACAGCAAGAGCCCAGCTCTTCTCCCCCGTGGCAGGATTTGTTCCTTTTTGTTTTTGTTTTGTTTTTGTTTTACTGGGAACGCCTTTCAAAAAAATTTTTTTTCCTTGTATTTCACAATTGGACTGTAAAAATTTAAAAGCATAAATCCCCCTGACTCTGAGCAGGACAGATCCAGAACTTAAATAATTCCCTGAGTACCTGCCTAAGTGGCAGGTGCCTCCCCAGAAGTTGGGTTTTTGGATGAAATGGCACCAAGACAGCAGGACCCAGAGGCACCCTTACCTGGTGATCAGCCCCAGGTTTGGGAAAGGGGTGGGCGGCAAATATGGAGGAAGAAGATGTTCATCTCACTGTTCCTGCAGAGCCCCCCACAGCAGAGAGACCGTGGCAGCCCACCGACATAGTCTTAGACTGCTTCTTGGTGACAGAAGACAGGCATCGAGGGGCTTTTGCCAGCAAGGGGGACAGGGAGAGGGCCCTGCTTGTGCTGAAGCAGGTGCCAGTGCCGGATGATGGCTCCCTAGACTACATCACTGATTTCCAAGCGAGCACAGTGGCCAAAGATGACCCACCTGTTATCTTCGAGGCCTCAGGTAAAAGCCTTCTTCCTTCCTAGGCTTCCTCCGTGGGGATAGCTCAGGTCCCTGTCATATCTACCCACCCCTGCTTCCCACCCACCTAGGGGTGTCTGTCTAATATCACTTCTGTGACCACCCTTCTCCCCAGTGGACTTGGTACAGATCCCTCAGGCAGAGGCCTTGCTTCATGCAGACTGCAGCGGGAAGGTGGTGACCTGTGAGATCTCCCAGTACTTCCTCCATGCTAGACCAGAGGCCACTTTGGAGAGAACAGCTTGGTTCATGAGCAACGTGCAGGTATCTAGAGGGGGACCCAGTGTCTCCATGGTGATGAAGACTCTAGGAGATGCTGAAACTGGAGTTGTCTGGCACCCTACACAGAACCTACCCCTGAGTCTCCAGGGTACGGTCAGGGTTGAAGGTGAGAAAATCAAAAGCAGCGGCACGAGGTTTCTTTTTAAGTTTTTATTACACTTAGTGTGTGTGTGTGTGTGTGTGTGTGTGTGTGTGCACATGCCACAGCCCATAGGTGGAGGTCAGAGGACAACTTGTGGGAGTTGGTTCTCTCCTTCCACCGTGCGGGTTCAGGGACTGAACTCAGTTCACTAGCCTTGGCACCAAGCCCCTTTACCCACTGTGCCATCTCAGTGGCCCCAAGTTTCTTCCTTTTAGTTGTGAGAGCTGGGATATAAGGAAGAAACAAGTCTATAATATATCACATAGGTCCTCTTGGGATACCACATAGACCTTCATCTTTTCCTTCTAAAATATCCTGAGTCCCAGAACAGGGGACGCTGGGAGATTCTTACTTGATTAAGGGTCAAAACATAAAAATCATCAGGTATTTTCTCCAAAATGGAGATGACTTTTCTCTCACTGGGCTGTTGTGGGGAAATGAGGTGCTTCTGTCTACACCTGTGGCCACTGCTCTCTTCATTAGCCAAACACCTGTTTTCTCTCACTGAAAAGCCACACTGCTCTGGTTTCTCACAGCAATTTCAACAGAGCACAGGGAGACAGAATTTGTTCCCTACCTCTTATTAACAAACTCCAGTCCTAAGGGAGGAGCTTGGTCCTGCTTCAACTTGCTGTACCATGCTTTGACACCCAAGGGAGACTAGACAGACAGGNTGGGGGAGGGAGCGGGAGGAGAGGAGGGAGGAGAAACTGGACGGGATGTAAAATAGATGGAAAATTTAATTAATAATAATAATAACCAGTCCTTGTCCTCTCCCATTTAGCGCCACCTACGAGGTGCAAAGAAATTAGGAACACGGTAGCAGGTATCTGAAGAGTCCAGTTCAATATTTTGCCTCTAAAAGGAGACATCCAAATCCACAAAAGATGGACATGTGGGGGAGCTCCTCTCCTATCCCTGGAAAGCCATAAGACATTAACCTTTATAATTATTTTGTCTGTGCTGAAGATTGAGCCTAGAGCCTGTGCATGCTAAACAGCTACACTATGCTGGCCTACAGCTGCAACTTCTTTTTCCGTTTTATTGTGAAATGGGGACTCTCAGCAAGGTGCCCAGGCAGGCCTTGAACTTATGATCCTGTTATGCCTCCTGAGTCACTGACAGTCCAAGTAGGTACTACCATTCCCGCTGCCTCTACGGCCCTATCTAAATGAACCTTGACATATCAGAAGAGATGTCCAGCATCGACCACAGGTCTTGTGTGGCTCAGTGCTTCTCCCTTTTTGAGATGATTTAAACCTAAAAATAAAGCCACACTGTGGTGGTGTGCGACTTTAATCCCAGCACTCAGGAGGCAGAGGCAGGCGGATCTCTGAGTTCAAGGCCAGCCTGGTCTACAGAGTGAGTCCCAGGACAGCTAGAGTTACACAGAGAAACTCTATGTCTCCAAAAAACAAAAACAAAAAAACCCTACAACAATAACAAAACCACAACAACAAATAAATGAAATGACATAGACCCACATGGCCTTGACCAGTCTCACCAGTTATTCATCTTGTCCTACTTCCTCTCTGCCTCTGCTAAAAGAGACATTCTCCCCTTTAACTGACTAACCATAGGGACCACAACACTTCACCCCCAAATGTTCCTTCCCATGTACAGCTATAGCTTAGAGCTGAGAGTCAAGGCCATTCTGCTTCATAACCACCAAACAACAATCCCAGAAGCGTATCAAGGCTGGGCAGTGCGCTACTCATAGTAACGAGGGATCTGGTGCACACAGAACTTAATCGTATTTAGTCACGGAAGAAGAATTACGTAGTAAAGCTGGTGGGGTCGTGTACACCTGCAGTCCTAGCACAGGAGACCTAAGCAGGAGGACCATGAGTTCAGGCTCCCACGTGTGCCATGCTGCCCTGGCAGAGCTCCATTAATTTGCAGCTCCATTGGACAGGAAATGAACTCAATGGGTGCCAATGTTCATGGCAGGGAGGTGGAGAAGCTGTCTGTCCACCGCTCAGAGGCCATGTGACCCAAGGAGGAAACAGTCCACAAGCCATCCTTTATTCTCTCCACAGTGGAGTTCCAGGTGACGTCAGAGACCCAAGCCCTGAATCGCCTGCTGGGGTCCCCTGTGGCCCTGCACTGCAGTTTCTCCATGGCACCTGGCCTGGACCTCATTGGGGTGGACTGGCGGCTGCAGCACAAAGGCAGTGGGCAGCTGGTGTACAGCTGGAAGGCAGGGCAGGTGCAGGCTACACGCAAGGGCGCAACACTGGAGCTTGAGCAGCTGCATGCGGCTGGGGATGCCTCGCTCACCTTAGCCAACCTCACTCTGAAGGATGAGGGGACCTACATCTGCCAGATCACTACCTCTCTGTACCAAGCTCAACAAATCATCCCCCTTGACATCCTAGGTAAGGCCTGCTGGCCTGGGTTATTCTGGGGAGAGCGGAAAAAGGGGTGCCTATGGGGAGTCTTTCCCAGACTGGAATCCAAACCCAAAGGGAATCTCCTGAGAAAAAGAATGCCATTCCCACAGCTCAAACACAATCTTCATCCTGAAGGCACAGATGGCATCCGATAAGGAGTCCCACTGAATGCCAAGATAATTTCCCCCAAGAAATAGCTAGTCCAGAATCTTGCAGCTCTGGCTGGCTGGCTGTAATTTCAGTCCCTAGACTACTTCTTGAGGGGACCCTGCAGGTGTCTAGGCAGGGAAGTGAACCATGAAGAGGTAAGAATGAAAACTCGGTTCACATTTACTTTGTCAGCTTGGGTCAGACTTGCAGAGGGTGTCATCTGGAAAGAGTTTCCTGGTGTAATACAATCCCCCATAATTATATCAGAACTGTCATTTCTCCCAAGAAGATGGGTTCTAGAGATAGGCTACCTGTACTAGCTTAAGGGCCTAGAGAAGGCTCTGGCCTGGTCTGTCATACAGGAAATGTAAAAGTCATTTGGACTATTAGCCACCTCAACCTGGTTGCGGGAGCTTGGAGTTGTATAGCCTCTGGCTATACAGAGAATGTAAGGGCCATTTAGACTACTAGGTATCTCTGGAGCTGGTTGTGGGAGCTTGGTGGAGCCTCTGGCCATAAAGATCATTTAGACTACTAGTCTTGGTTGTAAGAACTTGATAGGGCCTGGGCCAACAGTTGACACAGATCACCAGGCTGTTTGTCACTCCTAATTCTCCGCTTTCTGGATGGAAGAACAGGATTTTCACCTTTCCCATTGGAAAGACAATCCTGTATGCTTAACATTCTTGGCTTCTCTGGAGATCTGTGGACTCAAGGAACTCCATGCTTTGCTCCCAATACTTCCTGAGGGGGCGGTAGTCAGTCAGGGCAGGCAGAGGGAACAGTTCTCATCACAATGAGCAATCATCACTCGCAGGGGTGATGAGGAGCAAACCAAGGGGGCCGCTGGTTGTGGCTCAGTGGTACAGCACTTGCTTGTACAAGTAAGACCCAGCTCTATCTTAAAAAAAAAAAAANAAAAGCTGGGCAGTGGTGGTGCATGCCTTTAATTCCAGTGCT
The DNA here is from genome assembly GCA_001685095.1 of Ellobius talpinus. NCBI lineage: Eukaryota > Metazoa > Chordata > Mammalia > Rodentia > Cricetidae > Ellobius > Ellobius talpinus. The sequence goes on from LOJH01010020.1 coordinate 11,645, forward strand.
CAGGATGCAGAGAAAGGTGATCTCTCTGTGAGTTCGAGGCCAGCCTGGTCTACAGAAGGAGTTCCAGGACAGGCTCTAAAGCTACAGAGAAACCCTGTCTGGGAGGTGGGCAGGAAGCATGCTAGCCTATCATTGACTTTAAAGTTCCAGAAATGCATCCACTCATGACCTGCATCCAGGTCGAGCCCCTGGAACATGGAGACATTTCCGTCTCCACAACCTACCTTCACTCTGAGGCCTCAGGCTCCTCCATGGGCCCTGATCAGACGCCTCTACAATCTCTCTCCAGCTCCCCCCAAAGTACAAGTGAACTTGGCAAACAAGGATCTGCCCCCCTCCCTGATCTGCAGCGCCGCTGGCTATTACCCTCTGGATGTGGTGGTGACATGGATTCGGGAGGAGCTGGGTGGAATTCCAGCCCAAGTCTCTGGGGCCTCCTTCTCCAGCATCAGGCAAAGCATGATGGGGACCTACAGCATCTCTTCCACGGTGACAGCCGAGCCCGGCCTGGCAGGTGCCACTTACATCTGCCAAGTTACCCACGTCTCCCTGAAGGAGCCGCTGAGAGTCAGCATGAGGGTTTTACCCGACACAGGTACTGGGAGTGTCCTATCTCTTCCTTCACTTGAGACTCCCCTACTTCCGGGTCATCTTCAGCCTCGTGCAGATGCCCGTGCTCTTGCTCCATTCCACCCTCACACTCTTGACTTACCTCTCCCAGAGTGGCAGCCACTATCGCTACGAATCCCCAGTCTCCAAATAAGCTTGGGCTGGAGGGGCGAGTGCTGCTCCTTCCCACTAGGAGCTAGTTCAGCAGGAAGGGAGCCCTTATGACCAGAGCACAGCCCATGGGAAAACCAGATTGTACAATAACCTACAGAACTTAGGGAACATGGCTATAGCCGAGGGTATATGAGAAAAGGAGCAAGAGACAATGATACTTCAAGGTATCATTACATCTGCACATTTACATGACCAGACATTGGAAACTCAATTCTCTAGACTGATTTTAGTATTTCATGAGTTTGAGCGTTTTCCCTGAATAGAAGTGCACCATGTGCATGTGACACTCATGGAGGCCAGACGGGGGGCATCAGATCCCCTCAGACTGGAGCTACAGATGGTTGTCAGCTACCATGTGGGGCTGGGAATGGAACCCCCAGTCCTCTGCAAGAGCAACAAGTACTCTTAACTGCTTAGCCAACTCTCCACCCCCAATATTCTCAGCTTTTAAGTACGATATCACATATTACACCTACTTATTTTTGGAAATGGGTCTTAATGTTATTCAAGCTGGCCTCAAACTCCTCTGCCCAAGCAATCCTCCTACTCAGCCTCCTAAATAACTGGGACTACAGGTGCCATCGCCACGTCCAACACTTACAGATGATAAGCTGGTATTTGCGACACTGAGCAGTTTTCCCAAGGTTCTCCACCAGTAGTGAAAGAGAAAATGTCAGCAGCAGGCAAGCTGAATGCCCTTACAAGCTTACGCCCTACAATCTCAATGGACCACATGCTAGAACTTCATCCCAAAGGCCAGAGAATGTTGCAGTTTTAAGCAGAAAAGGATATGAACCTCAAAATGAAAGTATCTGAGAGCCCAAGACATCATTTGGTTGCTCACCAGACTATGAGCTTTCCCAGAGCTCAAGTTTTGTTTGAGATCACATTATTCCCAGCTATTTGCTGTTAGTCTCCCAATCTCTTTTGTGAAACGTTTTCAAATGCCTGAGGTGGAACGGGGGATAGTGGGGGGGGGTGCCCATAATCAGACTAGAAGCCTGCAGCAGGAGCCTAAGTTCAAAGCCAGTTTGGACGTCAAGGAGACCCTGTCTTAGAACAAATCCTGATGTGAAAAGAGGCAGAAAACAAACACAAATCTGAGAGTCTTGAACAAGTGCAGGCCCGCAGCATGCGTGGGCCCAGGGCTCCCGTGAAGATGCACAAGCACCCACAGCGGTGCTTGCTTCCTAAGGGGAGGGGTGCTCCTTCTCACCCACAGAGCCGAGAATAGCCTTTGGAGTCTTCTTTGCCAGCGGTCTCTTCCTTCTTGCGCTGTTGTTTCTGAGACTCCAGAGACAGCAAGGTGAGTCTGTATATGAACCCACTCCTAAGTACCTGCCCCCCCCACCAGAGATGAAGCCCAAAGTGCTGAGTTCCAGGTATTTCCATTGTGTCCCCAATTCCTGCTTTTGGAAGTACCCCATTTGAAACCAATCTTTTGTTTTCTCTCAGTTTCTGTGTCAAGGCCTGCCATGACTATGAGGCACTCTGGGTAGCTGCTCTCTTGCTTCCAAGGAAAAAGCAGAGCACCCGTGTTCTAGCTACTTTGAGGACCCTGTGCTGAACTGCGGAACTGAAAAAGGCCTGAAGGAGGCACCATGTGTGGGAGTGAGGTGTTGGTCCTTACAGGTCTCTGCCTTCCTTCCCTGTCAAGAAGACCCTGGGCTGATCAAAAGGGAGGCAACAACAGGAGGGCAGACTTGTCTGAGTGGAGGCTAACACCACAGTCAAAGGCAGAGCAAGTGAAGGGAGAGGGGAAGAGGGCAGGGCCGGCCACCACTCACAAACTCCTGACGCTGTCCAAATAAAAGCACTTTGTGTCTACACAGCCAAGCTTTTCTACTTTCTTGTCTTTCTCCCTGTTGTCCCAACAGATCCCCGCGCCCCCGTTTCTCACTGCTCCAACTTGCAACTTCAAGGTGTGAAGCAGGGGCCCTCAGAGGCCTGCCAGGGTTACACCCCACTGTGGTATAATCAGAAATTAAGGTTTGGACCCTTCAGACAGTTGCCAGGGGTTTGTGATTCTTAGGTGACACTCCCTCAGCTGTAGGAGAGGTTTCCTGTGTTCGTTTCTATGAGGTATGTTATGGATACACACAACTCAGCATATAAAAATTGTGGATCATGAAGTCTTCTATCAAAAACACAAAATAGGGATGCTAGAGAGGTGGCTCAGTAGCTAAGGCTGCTCTTCCAAAGGACCTGGACTTGGCTCTTGGCACCCACTTGGCAGCTCATAACCATCTACAGCTTATCCCACCACCCTCTTCTGACCTCCTTGGGCATCATGCGCATGCATGTGGTACACAGACACACATGCAGGAAAAGCAAGAATGCACTCAAAATAAAAACAAATATATCTTTTTAAAAACATCTGTGTTTGTGCGTGCCTGGGCGTGTGTCTGTGAACCATATGTATGAAGAAGCCTGCAGAGGTCAGAAGAGTAGCTGGAGTTATCCATGGTTGCGAGCTGCCATGTGGATGTTGGATAGAGAAGCCGGGTCCTCTGGAAGTCCTCTTCACATGCATCTACTTTATTGTTTTACGTGTATAAGCATTTTGTCTGCATGTTTGTATGTGCACCACCTGCACGCCTGGTACCAGAAGAGCATCAGCTCACTGGGGGCTGGAGTTACAGGTGGTTGTAAACCATCATGCGGGTGCTGAGAATCAAACGTGGGTCCTCTGTCCTCTGCAAGAGGAACAAGTGCTCTTAACCCCAAGCCAACTCTCCAGCCCTAAATAGAATTCAAAAAACAAAACAGGAATGGTAGTATATGCATTTAATCCCAGCACATCAGGCAGATCTCAGTTCAAAGCCAGCCTGGTCTACAGAGTGATTTCCAAGACAGCCACTGCTACACAGAGAAATCTTGTCTTGAAAAAACAATAAAAATTCCCTGGGCTTCAGGCAATGTGTCTTTAATCCCAGCACTTGAGGGGCAGAGGTAGGCAGATCTCTGTGAGTTTGGGGCCAGCTTGCTCTACTGAGTGAGTTCCAGAATAGCCAGGGTTGTGATACAGAGAAATCCTGCCTCAAAAAGAAAAAAAGAAGAGAAAAGAAGAGAAAAAAGAAAAATAAAAAAATTCCTGGGCTTAGAGCCACAGAGCAATGTCTTAAGGTGCTGGAGGGGCTGGAGAGACTACTTCACAGAGCACTGGCTGCTCTTGAAGAGGTTTGCTTCCCAGCACCTACATGGTGGCTCACAACCATCTGCAAATCCAGTTCCATGGGACCTGATGCCCTCTTCTGGGTTCCAGGCACACATGGTGTAAATAGATGCATGCAGGCAAACGCTCACATGCTTAAAATAAACAGGAATAGGTCCTACAGCGAACTTGCTATTTCAGAAGACCTTACTTAGTCTGGAGAATGCATTAAAAGACAAGCACAGTGGTGCACACTGGAAACCCCTGTCCTGAAACACTAAAAATAAATAAATAAATAAAAATTAATTAGAAAGGAGGAGCAAACTATGCATGAGGACGAAAAAAAGGAGGTAGGGGCTGGAAGCCTCATCTAGGCACAACCTGTAAAAGACGATAAGCAGGTAGAGGCAGCCGGGGGGGGGGCCTGAGAAAGCCTGCAGTTGTTTGCCAGTGTGAGTGCCCACTCAGCTTCCTGTCATCACTTCCTCTCACCAGCACCTGCACGGGCTGGGCTGCTTCAAGTACGAAGGCCAACAACACAGACCACTTCCTCTGCCAACACAGAGACTTCAATTTCCAGGAAGACCGAAGAACACACACCAGGCAGCCCTTCTGGCCTACAGCCAACCTAGGATGAAACCCTCTTCTCCCCTCCCCGGCACAACAACCCAAACAACAACCAAAATGATGTTGTGGAAGGAATTTGTATTTTTCGCCGTCATTGAGAATACATGAAATTGGTAGATATGTCACATGCCTTTGGTGGAAATACAACTCTTACTACTCTATACATAAACTATGAGACTGGGTTAGGAAAAAGACAGAGGCAATGACAGACACAATGGAAACCCCACATCATCTCATGACAAACCAAAGAAGGGGATGTGGGAAGCTTGGCTTCACTGGCTGCAAAGTCCCAGGGTTTAGAGGCATATTTGCTCATGCACATGGGCGGTGGGAGGAAAAAGAGACTGCAAAGACATAGAAGAGGGCTCAGGGTGGGGTGAGAAAGAAAGTAAAAGGGCTAACACCCCAAAAGAACAAAACCAACTACACCTGGTAAGCTCTAGCAGGACAGAAACCCAGGAATGAATTCCCGTGCTAGGACTGGGTGGGCCAACAGGGTAAATTTGCTCCAGGCTCAGAGTACATCGAGGACAGTGTTGGTTCTTCTCCAGCAGTGACCCCCCTGCACTAGGCAAAGAGGAGCCCAGAGGATAGTGGAGAGCTTCGGGGGGACGTTGGGAGAGTACACTGACTGCTTTCTTCAGCTCTTCAGTCCCGCCCTGAGGCAGGACGAAGGGAACGTGGGAAATGGGCAAAGGGAAAAAAGGATGGTTTTGCAGGGTGAAATGCTGCTGCGTGGAAAGGGGGCACGTGGGCTGGCATGGCCTCGTCTCCTCTCCTCCTGCTTGTGGACCAGAGGACAGAAGTAATAAAGGCCTGAGAGCACCCCCTCCTGCACTTCCCCCTAGCACCTGGGTTTATGGCATGCAGCATCCATCCTCTCGTGAGGCTCAGCAGCAGCTCCCATCCTCGGGTTTCAGCCTCTATTCACACAGGGCATGCAAAGGGAGTGGAGGAGAGGAGGCAATGCAGAATTCAGAGGGGGGGAGGATGGTTTCAAAGAAGATACTGAAGGAGGAGACAGCTCCAGATGCAAGGCCCCATGCCGGCACAGCAGTGCACAGCACCCCTGTCACAGGCTGGCATCCCTCCCATTCAAGACTGAGCTGCGGAGTTTGCTGGAAAGGCCTTCCTGCCACATCCCTTTCTCAGGCAAGAATGAGAAAAAGGTGTGGAAGAAGGGGTTCTGGGGGAGCCTGGGAGTCTCACCATTTCACACACAGTTCCCATTAGCAACAGCAAGGGAGGCTGAACTTCAATCATGAGACGGCAAGAAGCATGTTCCCAAATGCTTGCTATTGCAAAGCTGAGTGGAATTATTTGGTGCCCTCATGAGCAATATAAAACACTTCAGAAAAAATGAGGAGACAGCAGCTCCTTCTAGACAGAAGCATGTGGGATGGCTTCTAGGAAAATGTAAGAGTCTCCTGCTGTTTTTATAATCAGTAAGTACTTGTTTTGTAGGCCCACAGAGAACAATGTCTAAGGCTGTAAAGTTCCCCAAAGACATAGAACATCTTACACTGACAGATAAGCAGTAACTACAAAATTCCAGTTTGACTTCTGTCTTTAAACAGACCTCTGGGACCCGAGACAGGCCTGGTATGAGGGAAAAGTTCCAGGGTGGTGGTTACCAACTATTATATAAAACAGGCAGCAAGTCATTACTTCCCAAGTAGTCTGGGTCCCCTCGTGCTGAAGGCCAGCCTAGCTAGGAGACAAACACCCTTCTCCTTCCCTCGGCCATGCCAGCTTCTCAGGCACTTCACCTCTGCCATCCCCATTGTCCTCCTTCCCCTGGCCACAGCACTTTTAAGCTCTGGGGTAAGGAGGGGGTGCCAGCTGTTGCTCTTTGGGTAGTGACTTCAAGACCGGCCACGAGCAGCATTTCTAGTGTGAAGGAGGAGAGTGCAAATGATTGCAACAGAAAAGAAGGCATGGATGACGGAGAAGCCTGGGCTAGAATGAAGACAGGCAGATGAAGGAGTTGGCTGAGAGAGCAGACAGGAAGAAAAAGACATGAATGTGGATGGCAATGGAGAACAGGGACAGGATGACACATTCTCAAGTAAAAAAGTAGACTGGACACAGGAATCAGGAAGTCCCAGACGAAGAAGAAAAAAGAGACAGGAGAGAACAAGAGGGCAAGTTACATCACGTGACTACACATTCAGGTCTCTTAGTTACAGGCACCCCAGTCCCAAGGTCTCCCTGGGACACAGGCAGAGACAAACAGCACAGCCACACTTCTCTGCAGAAGGGGCCATCTTCCCACAATTCTTTGCAGGGGGAGGCTTGTCCATCAAGGAATCTCCTTGTCTTTGCCCTCCCTCCCCCCACCAACCAGGCGATGATCCCACAGCAGCCGTCTCCATACCTCAGTCAGAGCAGCCCCACTCCCCAGCAGGCAGGCAGGCAGGCAGGCAGGGCTGGGAGAAGACTCCAGGACCTTCCCACCTCTTCACCCCATGGCAACCTCACCGATACTTACTTACAATAACGACCACGATGATGGCACAGATGGCTCCCAGCATGATCATCATCTGGGGAGACATGACAGAGCATGAGCCCTTGGACTCAGGAAGGAAGAAGGGAACAGGATGAGAGACGAGAGGCCATCCACAGGCTTCTGCTTCTCCCAGGCTCGTAAAGACGGAGCACAGACACTCAGCCTTGTTTCTGCTTAGCTCCCGATGCCTGTTCATTCTTTCTTGGAATTCCAATTGAAAGGCAAATTTTATGAAGTGTTGGCTGCATTTACAGATGTTGTAATACATGTACTGAGCTAGTGTGTTGCTGTTGGGGGTCTGAAGAAGAGCCAGGCAAGAATTTCTGGGAAAAAAAGCTACTTCACTAGCCTAAATTCTAAATTCCTCTACACAGGGCTTTCTCTGTGGTTCTGAATACTCTAGCCTACCCTGGTGGCCAATACAGGTAATGCATATCAATGAGGTGTCCAGACCTCAGAGGGAAGGAAAGAAGCTGGAGGGAAAAGCAGGGGAGGGCAGGGAGGCGCACCTTGCAGTTTTTCCACCAGTACTTCCTTTTCAGCTTGGCAGCACTGCTCTCAAACTGTGACGCTCCGGCCTGCAAGGCGTCAGCTCGGTCATCCAACTCTGACAGCTTCTGGTCCCTCTCTAGGACCTTGTCCACATTCACACGCATGATGTCCACCACCTGAGGGGGGTGCAGGAACAGAGCTTCTGAGATTTCCCTACTAGAGACAGAGGAAATGAACAATGCCTGGGAGATCACAAACCAAGGCCTGTGAGTCCAAGGGCTGTTTGGCCCTGTATAGAAGAGAACAGATGAGATGATGCTTTCTGTTCCCGAGATTCTTGGTTTAGAAACTCTCGGGGAGTGGGCCAGGTACCTACCTCCTCCACTTGTGCCTGGGTTTGCTGGAGTCGTCTATTACTGGTCATATTAGGAGGAGGACCAGGAGGACCTCCACCTGGGGCAGCCCCTTCTGTTCCTTCAGCGGGTGGCTGAGCTGGAGCAGACCTGTGGAGAGAAGCAAACAGTACAGTGACTGAGACAAGAAGAGACTCACAGGCATCGGCACGTACCACCAAGCAAAGCACGAATGCAAACAGAGAACTTTTTAGCTCCTCTGCAATCCCAAGAGCTGAGATACAGCCTAGAGACACGGGGCAGAGGACGAAAGATCTCCTGCCATTTGGATGAGGGTCGCAGTGCCATTAAGAGATCTTGATTGGGGTTACCCTGTGATGTAAACTCAGGCACATCCTCTGGCAAATGGCCATAGGGACAAACACGCCAGCCTTGACCTAAATGGAATTTGCCTGGCCATTAGAAGCTCTTCCCACGAAATAAAACAGGAAAACCCAAGCCAGAAGAGAAGATATTTGTAGAAAAGACTAAACTGTGAGGACAACTGTACTCTGGTTGGAGTATGACAGGGGCAAGCTTGTGGGGGGTCCAGTCACCAGTTAGGTTTTATATTGCAATTGGTGCATGACAGCTGCTGCAAAAACAATCTGGAGACTCACCAAAGGCAGAGTCTGCACAGACGGAGTGAGTCAGGGATATTTGCGTTATTTTTGGCAGAGAGAAGATAGGGGTTTCATTTAAATTGAATCTGGGGCTTAAAGCAATTACATTAATTGTTCCAAGAGCACAGACCAGAAGTAAAAACGCTAGAAATAATCTTCCATGTGCATGCAGCACTGTCGTCCTGTCCCGTCCTTCTCAGATTCGGCAGAGTCTCAGGGTACTGCCCTGGGCCCGTGTCCCGAGAGAAAGCGTGAACTGCACTACTGCGCAGCATGTGAGGACTAGCCCCTCTTCCGGCACTGACAGCCAAGAGCACTCATGGACTTGGAGGGAATGATTCTGAGTGGGCTTGGTTTTGTCTTTGTTTTTTGGTTGGTTGGGTTTTTTGGGGGTGGAGGTTGTTGGATTTTTTTTCTTTTCTTATGTATTTATTATTTGTTTATGTTTATTTAGAGGCAGGTATTTCCTGTTCCCTAGCTGTTCCAGAACTCTCTATGTAGACCAAGCTAGCCTAAAACCGAGATCCACCTGCCTCTGCCTCCCAAGTGCTGAGGTTAAAGGTGTGCGCCCACACGTGTATTAAATGTGAGGTCTTTAAGATAAACTTGTCTCTGACATTCACCAGCTAACACGTTCCCAAATCAAACCAATAAAAGGAGATTTTTTTCCCTGCCATGTGGAGGCTGCACAAGCAAGGTAAAGAGAGATATCTAAAATTTGATGGAGAATAGAAATTTCTTAAACTCCATAAAACATCCTTTCCAGAGAAGTCCAAGAATAAATAAAGCAGAAGTTAAGCCATTAGGAAGTTGCCAAAAAAGTAAATTCCTTGATTAATCACAACAGAATTAATACCTTGAATCTCCTTTTCCATAACTAAGTAACTTTCTTCTAGATAAGATGCTCTTGCCCCGAGAGAGGCCATATTTAGATTACATTGGCTTCTTCCATTTAAAGAGTCACTTTCCCATGTCCTCCCTAGACACAGAGGAAGGAAAGGAAGATGCAGAGCCGCGGGAGCCAAAAGGCTTGTGCTGCTATTGAGCTAGCTAAGCAATCTAGTTCTAGACTGAAGGCAGGGATTCCAATGAGTTGGTAGCAGCTAGGGTTGGAAGGAGTCCAGGATGGTAGCACCAATGACAAGACTAAGGTCAGAGACCTTGTGATTCCCAGCTAGCCATCATGCTTTCCCTACCTCCTCCAGCCTCACACATGAAACCACCTGGAGCGAGTCAGCTAAGAAGGGCCCTTCCCCAAATAAAGTAGCTTGTCAAAAACGCACAAAATGTTAAAACCACAGAACCCAAAAAGAAAGGATGGGATGACTGTGAGCTTTTAGAGGGCTCACTTCACTCACTACTTGTTGGGAGCTGGAAACACTCCACATTAACCTAACCAGGGAGGTATAATCCTTATGTAATACAAGTCAATCCCTTTTTTATCATCAAAAGAAGCAACACATCGAGTGTGGTGGTGCACACCTTTAATCCCAGCGCTTGGGAGGCAGGGGCAGGCAGATCTCTGAGTTCAAGACTAGCCTAGTCTATAGAGGGAGTTCTGGGACAGCCAGGGTTACACAGAGAAACCTGGTCTGGAAAAGCCAAACAAGGGAGGGATGGAGAAAGGGAGAGGGGGAAAGAGGGAGGAGGGAGGGAGAGAGGGAAAATGTAAGCACACACACACACACACACACACACACACACACACACAAATACATCTAGCACCAGGCAAGCGATCCAGGCAATGAATAGAAAGGAAATCCTTCATTATGTGTATGTGATCATGAAGGGAGATCTTAATTTATCTAGCCACAGATCTTCAGAAGACGGTGATGCTGAACACAGCTGGAGACGAACTATGTGTTTTGGATGAAATGAAGAATTCACTGGCCTCCCTATTTCTCCTCCAATACTTGGCTAGGGCTTGATCACTGGAAAGCACCTTAGCATAAACGGCTGCTCTCTTTCCGTTGTCCCCTCAGACTTTCTGAGCTGCTCACAAGGAGCCACAGAACTAGCAAGTCCACAGAACTAGCAAGTAAGTTTGCAGCTTTGCTAGCAGCCATGGGGCAGGTACATCACACTTTTTTGGGTGAGGGGCATGCAGAAACCCAGAGACTGTGGGCAACCCGAGTTACTATGGACGGGTGCACCAATTAAAGTCTTCCCAGAGGCTTTAAGAGACAGATTCTGTCAAACAAGAAGGGTCTCCCAGTTCCCTGCCCGTTATCTATACCTCCCCCAATTCTTCCCCCTTGGGCTTCCACGATACAAAGACGAGAGGAGAGGATGCAATGAACGTGGGACCCCCGCGCCCCTGCCCTGCAGAAGAGTGCCGGCTGCAGTTGGTGCGGGATGGAGCGCTGCCCGCATCCCGGGGTGGCCCGGTCTGGGGGCGGCGCGAGCTGGTGGTTCCCGGCGTCGCTGCAGCTGCTGCAATGCGCCATTTTCCGTCCCGCAGAGTTGGACACTGCGGAGGGAGAGTCCGTAAGGAGGTGTCGAGGACCCTAGACCAGAGTCAACTCACATTTTTCTGATAGAGGAAGTGGAGGTCCGTCCCTCTCTGGAGAATGCAACGAGACAGACAGGGAGCCGCTGCGGATGAAGCAGACGGAACTGCGGAGCCCCGCCTCACACGCGCTACCCGGAACTCTAACTGCTGTGGAACTTAATGCAGGTGCGGGGCCGACTCCCGGCTTTATTAGCGATGACCACGCCTCTCGGGTGACGTTAAAATCTCTAGGTCCAATCCACGCAGGGAATGTCCTTCCAGCCCCGCCCCTGCAACTACACCAATCACAGTTCCCCTCTCATTCATTGCTCCTCCTTCACTGGCCAATACAACGGTGGTTGTTTAACGTCCAGCTCAGACTCAGCGCTTGAATTAGGCCTTTTGTGGCGCCTGCCAACCAATCGCTGAGCCGGAGGCTCCTGCCACTCCCGCCCACAGCACCTGGCGAAAGGAAACCCAGTGACCTGGACCCTGGAATCCTACGGGCTGCGGTGGTGCAGCAGTGGGTGCAAATTTATGGCGCATTGGCTAGACGGTCACCCGGCCACCCTCCCCGCCTGAGAACGTACATGTTTTTTTCAATATAGCCTCTCCTAAAGGAACTTCGTACCTCCGTCTAGGTTACCACACCGACTTAGTTAACCCAGCCCAGAAACTAGACTTCCCTGTTTTGGGGTTTGGTTGGTTGGTTTTGTTTGTTTTATTTTCTCTTTCCTTTTTTAAAAACTTTTTTTTCTTATTTATTTTTACTTTATGGTACAAATTTTTACCTGCATGTATGCGTGCTTAGTGCCCTTGGAGACCAGAAGAGGACCTCCCCTGGAACTTGAATTACAGATGGTTTTGTGTGCATGTGAGTGCTGGGATCCAAACCCTCTGCAAAAGCAGTATGTTTTCAACCACTGGGCCATCTCTCTACAGCTCCACCCCTTCCTCTTTACACCACCTCCAAAAACTCATTAAGGAATAGAGTTTTCCTTTGGGGGGGAGGGGGCTGTTAAAAGGTTTCTCTGTCCTGGTTGTCCTGGAACTCCCTTTGTAGGCTGGCCTCGAATTCACGAAGATCTACCTGCCTCTGCCTCCCAAGTGCTGGAATTAAGTGTCCACCATTACCTCCTGGCTGATTTTTCCTTCTTAATATTTAAAGAATTCTTTCTTCCAATAGTATCCGTGTCCTAGACATCAATTGTAAAACTCAACATTATTTTATGCCTCACATCTTAAAAAGCAGTTATACATGTGATTACGTGTGATGCATCTTCTTTTCTTTCTTGGAACTCGCTCTGTAGAGCAGGCTGGCCTCGAACTCACAGATCCACCTGCCTCTATTTCCGGAGTGTTGGGATTAAAAGCATGCACCATCACCGCTCGGCATGATACATTTTCATAGCTCTAGAATTTTAAATTTACATTTATTGAAAGCTTGGGTTTGTCTGAAATGTAAATTTTTATCTCACCCTTGGGCATTCATACAAAGGAAAAGCCTCTTAAAAATAAATAAATAAATAAAATAAAAAAAGCCTCTGAATGTGAAGTTGTAGGTTCCATTATTATGTTATTATTTTCTAAGAGGCTTGTGTAGTCCAGGATGGCTTGGAACATGATATGTAACCAAGAATGATATTGAAATTCTGGTCCTCCCTACTTCCACTTTCTGAGTGCTGGGATTACGGATGGACACATACCACCTTCCTTGCCAGAGTGTTTGAGTCACACTCAGGTTCTCTTACCTGCCAACAAATCACTGCCAACTGAGCCACCGCCCCACTCCTGAGCCCAGTTCTCAGAGATTCATAGTTTTCCCTCGGGCGGAGACCCACATGCTAAGTCTTTAGTGGTGCAGCATTTCCCAAGAGGCTAAAGATAGTCCTCCTCTCCCTCTGGAATGTTCTTTCAAGCCTCTGGCATCCATTTTCCAAGGTTTAATGCTCTTGAGCAGGTATGGCAAACACAGTGTGGTTACTACCTGACTAAGAGCTACAGCAAAGTGTCCCAGTTTAATAGATGCCAAAGAGCCAAAAGAGAGAAAGGAAAGGGGGGACACGCTAGGCTCAAGCCTGTGTCCAATCTTGTTACCAGGGTACCTATCTAAATACCATAATCACCATGCATGGCATTTATTTTTCTTTTTTTTAAATTCTTACTTTAAATCCTATTTTTGGTTTGTTTTTCGAGACAGGGTTTCTCTGGCTGTCTTCGAACTCAGAGATTCAATTCCTCTGCATCCAGAGTGCTGGAATTAAAGGCATTCGCCACCATGCCTGGCTCTTAGATCTTTTCACCTCAGGCAGGCTGTGACTTGGTTTGGTTTTCTGAGATGGATCAAGCGATGCTCCGGCTTCAGCCTTCCCAGCGCTGCGGTGACACTGAATGGCATCTTAAAATGATGTTCTTGAGCTGACAAGAAAGTCAACGTGGTCTCAAGACCAACATGAGCGAGAGCTGATCCTCCAAGAGGCAGCTGAACATGGAGCACGGTGGCCTCATGGTGCCACTGTACCATAGGAAACAACAGGAAGATCTTTCTCAAAGTTAGAAATCTAATAAAAAGTCCCTGTGTGAGGCTGGAACCCCTATGTTGGCAACTAAGAGGTTTTAAAGAGATGCCACTCAAGTGTTCTGCAAATGAAATTATTGGCAAACTAGGTGCCCATTGAAGCGCTCGCTCTCTCTCTCTCTCTCTCTCTCTCTCTCCCTCTTCTTGTCCTTTTGAATATCTGAATTCATAACCTCGAACTGTTTTTAATACTTTTGCCTGAAATCCTTTTTTAGTCACTTTTGAAAGCTTTCGCAGCTCCTCTTCCTAAAACCAACATGGCAGGAATTTCCAAGTGCTCTGGGGTTGACAAGCACCCAGCACCAGCAGGAGCAACGCACACCTCCCTGGTGAGCTCCCTTGCAATAGAGGCCTTGGGGAATTTCCACAGAGACAGTTCCAAGAGAAATAAACTGTGGTCAGATGCTGAAAACAAATCAGGGAAGAAATGCCAAGAATCAGGGAGGCAGACACAGGAATTAAGGAAATTAAAAAATCATGCCAAGCAGTTCAATGTCTGAGTAATAAAGGATCTAAAAAGGAGAAAACAGGATATATGAAAAAAGGAAATGAATTGATATGGAGTTAATTATAAAATAAATGCAACAAAAACTTTCAGAATTAAATGAGCCTTTGCAGACTAAATAGTGGCTTCTAGCTACCACAGTGAAAGAAAAAGAATCACACCAAAGACACATCTTTCTGTAATCTCAGAACAAGGGAGGAAAACAGAGGGTCTTAAAATCTTTCAAAAGGAGAATAAAAATGGATCAGAAAAGAAAATGGCACCCCAATACAGAAAAACATGGCAGTGGCTCTTTTAAAAGCAACAACTTCCAGGGGCTGGAGAGATGCTCAATAGGTAAGAGCTGCTCTTCCAGAGGATGCAAATTAGTTCCCAACACCCACATGGTGCCTCACAACCATCTGCAACTCCAGTTCCAGGGGATTTGACACCGTCTTTTGGCCTTCACAGGCACTGCACACGCATGCACATACATACACAGAAGCAAACATGCCCACACATATACATAAAATAAATACTTTTACCAGGGCAAAATGATTATTAGCTTAGAATTCTATAACATCTCAAGTATTGATGAAAATGAGAGGAAACGGACTGGAGTCATATCCCTGTAATTTCACCACATAGGAGAGAATGGACAAGAGAATCACTTGAGGCCAGAAGGTCAAATGAGCACCACCTGCCCTGACTAGGTGAGGAGGAAGTACACCCTATGCTGGACAGTTCCCAGGCAAGTATCTGACAGGCTTAGGCATTTGAAAGCTGTTTTGGTTGGTTTTCTAACGCCATTACAAACCACTATGACCAAGGCAACTTATAAAATAAAGCATTTAATGTATGGGCTGTGATGGAATATTTAACTATGTAAAAGATATGTTACATTGTTTATGTTGTGAAATACTGCTTTAACTGTGTAAAGGTGTGTTACATTTGTTTAACTATGTAAAGATGTGTTACATTTGTTTAATTCTGTAAAGATGTGTTGCTGTTTTATCTTGCCTGCATAAGGAACCTAATTGGTCTAATAAAAAGCTGAATGGCCAATAGTTAGGCAGAGGAGGCATATGCAGGGCTGGCAGACAGAGAGAATAAGTAAGAGGAGGAATCCAGGCTCCAGAGAAAGCGAAGAAAGAACGAGTAATAAGCCAGGGGTCAGCCAGTCAGGCAACTGCCAGACAGACAGACATGGAAGAAGCCAGAAAAGTAAGACATACAGAATGAAAGAAAGTTAAAAAGCCAGTGGCAAAACAAAGATGGAAAGAAACAGAATAAAGTAAGTCATACGAGCTAGTGGGACAAGCATAAGACCGAGCATTCAATAAGACCGAGCATTCATAATTGTTAAGTCTCTGTGTCATGATTTGAGTGACCCAAAAGGAAGGCTGCTACAAGGGGCTCACAGTTCCAGAGGGTTAAAATGGCAATCATGGCAGGGAGCATGGCAACAAGCTAACTAGATCTTATGTCTGGCCCACAAGCATGAGGCAGAGATAATGAGAGAGCTAAATGGGAATGGTTGGGTTTTTTAAACTCCAAAGCCCACCCCCAGCAATATATCTCCTCTAACAAGGCCAAACCTTCAAATAATTCCCAAAGAGTTCACCAACTGGGGACCAAGACTTAAAATACATGAGCCTATGGGGACCATTCCCATTTAAGACACCAGAGAAACTAATATGAACAAATGTTAGTTTGTTCACAGATCTGATAAGACATAATGTAGAGAAACACAGTAAAGTAATCCCACACTACCTCAGAACGGAGTATAATAAAGTGTTCTTTATTTAGGGGTAGACTCACAAATTAATAGTCCTCTGCGTGAGCGGGAAACAGGAACTGAATCCAGAAGCCAAGAGAGAGAACACACACTTCTACATCTGTCTTTATAGTATCCAAGACTATGCCCAAAGTGGGCCAGCATCTCAAAGGCCATTGGCTGAAGAAGTTCCCACAACACCTCCCCCTTTTGTCTGAATAAGAGTCTCAAACCTAATACAAAACTATATTCAAGGGCTGGAGAGATGGCTCAGTGGTTAAGAGCACTGCCTGCTCTTCCAAAG
>LOJH01010021.1:1440-12075 GCA_001685095.1 Ellobius talpinus
GCCCTCTTCTGGCCTGCAGTCATACACACAGACAGAATATTGTATACATAATATTTTTTTAAAAAAAGATAATGCCTCACTGAGTAAGGTACCAAGCCATGTGGCTAAACATAGATGAGAATTATGGGTTAATTTAAATTCTAAGAGCTAGTTAATAAGCCTGAGCAATACCAGTTTATAATTAGTATAAGCTTCTGTATGTTTTGTTGCTGAACATACAAATGGCTGCAGGACCAGGCAGGACAGAAACTTCTGTCTACACCTGATGAGAGTACTGGAAACTGAACTCTAGGCCATTGCAAGAGCAGTGCCTGCTCTTAACTGCTGAGCAATATGGTTCCTTCACTGTTGGAGGAAGGCCGCTTGTTGGTTCCCAGCTGCTCAGCCCCAAAATAACCACACAGAAACTATATTATTTAAATCACTGCTTGTCCCATTCGCTCTAGTTTCTTAATGGCTAACTCTTCCATTTCTGTTAATCTGTGCATCACCACGAGGTCGTGGCCTACCAGCAAAGTTTCAGTGTCTGCCTCCAACAGGGCTACATGGCTTCTCCCTGACTCTGCCTCCCTTCTCCCAGTATTCAGTTTAGTTTTCCCCACCTAGCTCTGTTCCCCTATAGCCCTGCTATAGGCCCAAANCTGCTCAGCCCCAAAATAACCACACAGAAACTATATTATTTAAATCACTGCTTGTCCCATTCGCTCTAGTTTCTTAATGGCTAACTCTTCCATTTCTGTTAATCTGTGCATCACCACGAGGTCGTGGCCTACCAGCAAAGTTTCAGTGTCTGCCTCCAACAGGGCTACATGGCTTCTCCCTGACTCTGCCTCCCTTCTCCCAGTATTCAGTTTAGTTTTCCCCACCTAGCTCTGTTCCCCTATAGCCCTGCTATAGGCCCAAAGCAGTTCCTTTATTAACCAATGATATGAGGGGAATCCCACATCACCTTACTTACTTTTTTTGGAGACAGTCTCTCACGAAACTTGGAACTCTCCAGGCTGACCAGAGTGGCCAGTGCATCTTTGAGGTCCTCTCCTTCCTGCTTCCCAAAGCTGGGATTACGGTTTATGTATTTTTGTGCCTGACTTCATCCGTGGCACTAAGGATCCAAATTTAGATCCTCATGGTCACGTGGCAAGCACTCCCCACTAAAGCATTCCCCCAGGTCCTAAGTTCAACTAAAAAGAAAAAAGTTTGTCTTCACTGGCTGTAGTGGTACACATTTATAGTCCCAGAAATTGAGGTGGAGACAGCAGGGTCAACACTTAAAAGCCAGCCATCTTCTGTGGTTTGAGACCAGCCTGGGCTGTCCTGAAAATCCAAACCAAACAAGGATCTTACTGGCCCCCTGGTTGGTTGACTCCGTGGGTGTAGAACGCAAAAGCCAACTGTATATTCTGAAGGTATAAACCCCAAATCTTGCAACCAGAGTTCAAGGTTCTTCTTTTGAGGGCTAGGAGGAAAAAGATTAAAGGCTCAGTAATGGCCATAAGTGTAGTTAACCAAGGGGACTGGGAGACCAAGGATTGGTACCAGGTGTCAGATTCTTGGCTAACCTTTTGCTAAATATCCCTGACTGGTTGGCATAGAACCAGTGTTTCTGGGGGGGAACAAAAAAAACCAAAATACCTCTACTGGGATCTACCTGGGTTTCCAGACAGTAAACAAATTTTTCAGATGGCCTAGGTCTTTACCTACTTGAACATTGAGTTCCTTGAAATTTTCACCTCCCACAATTAGGACTGAAGTGCCAACTGCAGTGGAACCCAGCCCAAGATCCCTGCCCCCAGCAGCAGGCAGATGAGAATGGGGATAGCTTGCCACACAGAGGAAACCCAGACTCTAGATTTAGGTGAGTCATGTCCTCTTTCTAATTATAGGTGAACACTGGTGGTATAACAAAGACACAAAGGAGTGAGCTTTCTTCCAGTGTAAACATTTTACAAGATGCATACTTGATTAAGCTGTTAGTATAAGCAAGCCAGGTAGTCTCTGGGGACTGAGGATACACCCAACTGCCATTCCTGGGGTTAGCCTGCTGTACATGGATACAGGAATCTGCATAGGGGGAACTGTTTAGGAGATATCTTGGTAACATTAAGCAGGCACCCTTCCTTGGCGGTCCCACAGGGTGAGTAGGTTAGCCCCACTTATAGTTGTTAAGATTAGAAGAGGAGCTTTCTGTTTGATTAGATCCAAGCCCAACATACTGTGGGGATTTGGTGTCCAGGCATAGAGAGCATTGGTTTGAATAGGAGTAGCCCCCAGAGGTTCATATATGTGAATGTGTGGTCATTAAAGAGTGGTGCCACTTGACAGGGATTAGGAGGTGTGGCTTTGTTGGAGGAGGTGTGGCCTTTTCTTTTTTAAAGATTTTTTTTATTATTTATTATGCACATGCATGTATGTCTGCAGGCCAGAAGAGGGCACCAGATCTCACTAAGGATGGATGTGAGTTGCCATGTGGTTGCTGGAAATTGAATTCACGACCTTTCTCTGGAAGAGCAGACAGTGCTCCTAACTGCTAAGCCATCATTCCAGCCCAGAGCCCAACTTTTTCAATAATGGACCCACGACCCCAAGAGCGTGCCCCTTTGTGGCCTTCTTTTCCTAGTAGCCTCTGGGTTTGTAGTTGTTTATGGAAGTCCACCTGGAAGGTAGATTGGGTCTTAGTGGACAGATTAAGCTATAAGCTCCCAGTTTCATCTTTCATAATTCTCATTCCCAGGGTCTTGGTTTATGAAAGTTATGAGCCTTTTCCATGGGAGACAAGGCAAAATAGGACAACTATAGTCTTGGGGCCCTCAGTGGGTCGGAGGACCTGGTGACAACCCATCTGGTGTCGTCCTTGGTGGTCTCCTTCACGAGGTATGGTGGATCCACCAGCAACCTGGTGAGAACCATAGGATATGGGCCTTCCCACACTGGCTCCAGGATCTGGGTCAGGAACCTCGTTACTCACACAGTCACTGGACTGGAACTTGTGCACAGGTTCGGACATGGAAAAGGGCACAGCCCCTCACACTGTCTGATGAATAGTCCTTTCGGCTTGTTGCAGGGCCTGTAAGGACTTAGGCGGGAATGGTTAGCATTAGGAAGGAGGGGGTAACCTCCAAAATATAATTTTTTATAATTTTTATTTTATGTGCATTTGCATTTTTGCCTAGATATTTCATATATCTCTGTATGAGGATGTCAGATCTTGGAGCTACAGACAGTTGTGAGCTGCCATGTAGTCGTCTGGACCTAACAATCAATGCTCTTAATCGATGAGCCATCTCTCCAGGCCCTCAAGTATAATTTTAAAAGGGGTGAAGCCCTCTTGATCTGGGGTGCATCTGGTCCTTAGAAAGACAAATGAGGGGGCTGGAGAGATGGCTCAGCGGTTAAGAGCATTGCCTGCTCTTCCNCAGCAACCACATGGTGGCTCACAACCGTCTGTAATGAGGTCTGGTGCCCTCTTTGGGCCTGCAGGCATACACGCAGACAGAATATTGTATACATAATATAAATATTAAAAAAATCTTTTAGAAAAGATATGATAAGCCAGGCAGTTGTGGCATATGCCTTTAATCCTAGCACTTGGGAGGCAGAGGCAGGTGGATCTCTGAGTTTGAGGCCAGTCTGCTCTACAGCAAGGGCTACAGAGAAGTCCTGTCTCCAAAAAAAAGCACCCTCCAAAAAAGTACAAGGTTGGTATAATTACCAATCTCAAGGATGTATTTAAAGTTTCTAAGGTCCTGCTTCTCCTTTGTACCTGTCCTGAGCGCTAACCTACAGGCACAATGTAGTTTTCAATCAACATTTAGGACCCTTGTTAGATTTTGGGAAACTGCCTGTGAAGGTTGGGCCACTGTCTGTCTGGGAGAGGGACAACCCAAATCTAGGTATTAACTCTTGGAGGAGTTTCTTGGTGACTGCCGAGGCTGTCAGCACTTGGGTGGGATAGGCTTCCACCCATCCAGAGAAGGTAGCTATAAAAATTAACATTTATTCCCAAGAATGGTGGCTTTTATCTTTGTAAAGCTGACTTGGGGTGCCCATTGGGTGCAGGTTCCTTCCCAGGCTTTTTCTCCTCCTTTGGGATTTACTTGTGTACACCTGCACATCTGGACACAATGTCTTTGACAAGACTACCTAGTTGAAGGATGTAATATCTGGGCCTGAGTAACTTAGCGGGTTTGGATACCCCCAGGTGGATGGTGCCCATCTGTCTTCTGAGAATGGCAGGGAATGCGTCCAGCAAGAATCACCTCTTTGTGTCCTGTTTATCATCTTCCTTTCCCGTCCATTTTGTTTCTGTGTGTAGCTTTGGTGTTGGAGCAATTTGGGTTTGGGCAGGTAACCAAGATCTGAAGCGGCCCCAGTGGTTCTAGGTTTGCCTTCTGGGCAACTAAGTCTGCTGCCCTAATTCCATGGGCTTCCAGGGATTCCCCTTTCTGATGCCCTTTATAGTGGACAATGGCTATCTATTTTGGCAACTGCATGGCCTCTAATAGGGCCAGGATTTCTTTGTTTTTAATTTCCTTTCTGGTTGAGACGAGGAGCCACCTTTTCCTATAGAGGGCTCCACGGACATGGCTGTGGTAAATCCCTAGCAACTGTCTGTGTATACACAGT
Source organism: Ellobius talpinus (assembly GCA_001685095.1). Classification (NCBI taxonomy): domain Eukaryota; kingdom Metazoa; phylum Chordata; class Mammalia; order Rodentia; family Cricetidae; genus Ellobius; species Ellobius talpinus. The sequence continues at coordinate 6,064 of LOJH01010021.1, forward strand.
AAAGTGTCTGGGTTGATGCCAAAAGCTTAGCCCTTTGTGCTGAAGTTCCTCACCTGAGAGACTGGGCCCAAACTGTCCTATCCAAGGTGACAACTGTAGCCCCAAGATACCTGCCGCGCACACCGCCTGTCTGCGCTCTATGTGCTACCATCCAGTTCGCGAGCTTCGGGCAAGGGGCTGGAGGTTGAAGCACACAAAGACACACAGACAGAGAAACAGAGACACAGACCTCTAGTCACTGGTAAGAAGCCCCTTATTCAACAGCACCACGGAGGCTTATATACCCAACAGTCAGGTGGGCCAACAGGTGAAAACCTTATCCTCAAGGCCAAGGCAACACGTGCTCACGAAGCAGAACTGGTAAACAACTTTGACACAGCTTTCAGTAACTCAAATCAGAAGGAAAGTCAAGATCTCTAACAGGGAAGAGCAGCTGGAGGCCAGGACTCCAAATGGTTCCATTTTGAACAAAACTGCTTCAATCCATCAGGTCTGACCAATTGGGCCACATCAGTCAGTTCCAGGCAATAGCGGAGAGGCTCTGCTGGGTTATTTTATGGCAGCAGGCTGGCTGGGTTGATGGCTGAAGTTTTACAGAATTGGGTGTGGTGTTAGTCTAAGAAAAGTGCTTGATAATAAGTTATTTGGGTGTTATACATCTGTCTTGCTGGGGCCTCTAGAGTGTTAGCAAAGCAATTCCACCAGAGACCACACAGAAACTCTTTTCTCTTTTTAATTTTATTTTATGTGTATTAGTGTGCCACCTGCATGTATGTCTAGGTACCATGTGTGCATGGTACCCTTGGAGGCCAGAAGAGAGTGTCAGATCCCCTGGAACTGGAATTAGAGACATTTGTGAGCTGCCATGTGGGTGTTGGGAATCCAATATACAGACTCTTTTTTTTCTTTTTGGTTTCTTCAAGACAAGGTTTCTCTGTGTATTCCTGGCTGTCCTGGATCTCACTCTGTAGACCAGGATGACCTGGAACGCAGAGATCTACCTGCCTCTGCCTCCTGAGTGCTGGGATTTGTCTAGCTCACACAGAAACTTCTAAAGCCAAATACAAAATCTGTACTGCTGGCTGGAGACTGCATGGGAAACTTACCTCAATCAGGCAGCTCCAAGGCTCACCATGTTTTTGCCTTTTATACACAAAAACCACATCCTGGTTGACATACTTTGGTTAGCAAGTGAAACTATAGAAGCCAAAAAGCAAAGGTTAGTGCATTTTGGGACCTTCCCAGATCCTGGAACTGTGGATTAGGTCTTTGATAGATTACATCTTTATTTCCATTTTAGAAGGTGTTCGGGTATATGATATGGGTTCTACGGTCAAAACGGTGTCCCTAACATGGCTTCAGTAGTGCTCAGGTCTTAGTGCTTGGTACAATCTGTGGCCCATTCCCTGGGCAGAGGATCCTGGACTATGTAAGGCTGAGAGAGCAAGTTGAGTAGCTGCATGCATACATTCCTCCTGGGTTTTGTTTTTTGTTTTTATCTGTGTATTTTGTTTGCAGATATATCTGTGTACCACCTGTGCCACTAGAGCTCTTGAAGGTTGTCCAGTCCCCCGGCACTAGAGTTATGGATGGTTGTGAGCTGTCATATGAGTCCTTTGTAAGAACAGCCAGTGCTCTTAACCTCTGAGCGATCTCTCCAGCCCTGTTCTAGAGCATGATGTGACAGCTGCTTCAAGTTTCTCCCACCCATAAAGATAAACTATAATCAGGAATTGTGAGCCAAAGAAACTTCCTCTGTTAAGCTGTTTTTGTTGGGGTATTTTATCACAACAGGGGGAAAAAACCAAGACGCCTCACACTAACAAATCCCTTGGTTCAATCTCTAGCAACAAAGAAGGAAAAAGGAAGTGAGTTTTCTGGGCTCGCTTCCCATCCGTACACAGTAAGGTTAATGTGGAATCATGGAACCAGGGGGTGATAGCAGGCATCCATCGTTCTTAGTCGTTCAGGAGTCTCATGTGGCTGGCTCTCCTGATGCCATAAAGCCAGGGGTTTGTGCAGAAAAGGAATATAGTGTATTAGGTTGGTGTCCACAGGACATAAGATATAGAGATAACAGATTAGGGCATGAACAAGGACGCCACTACTAGGCCATAAAACCCAGCAAGGCTGAGCAATATCTAGGAGATAAACGCTGTCAGGCACAAGCTGGGTGGTTGGTGAAGAAACTAGGCAAGCTCTGATGGGAAAGAGTGACTGTGACGGTTAATGATACAGGTGCAGCAGGTGGAGGTTTGCTGAGAGGACAGACCCATCTCTAGGAGACATGCCCTTGGAGATGGGTTTTTTGGTGTGCCTATAAATCAGGAAAACTCTTGGATGTTGACAGTGAGCATCAATCACCATCTATTTGCTTGTTTGTTGTTTTGTATTTGGAGACAGGGTTTCTCTGTGTAGCCCTGGCTGTCCCGGATGGAACTCTGTAGTCCAGGCTGGCCTCAAGATCCACCTTCCTTAGCCTCCAGAGTATTGGTATTAAAGGTGTGTGTCACCAGTCTGGCAACCACCAGCTATTTAAAAGCTGTAAAAGTCCTAAGTTCAAGTGTGGGGCTTAACACTGCATTCTCCTAGATCTGCATTACTAGAGAATGTTTCACTCAGCATCTTACAGAGGGTTTTGGTTTTGTCTGGCAGTGCCGAGGCATAAACCCAGGCTCTCACATATAGTAGGCAAGTGCTCTGCCTCTAAGCTACACTCCCAGCACTGACAATTCTTAGGGAAGAGCTAATGCAGAGGGAGAAATGGGAAATCAGATAAGCACAAAAGTAACTTCTGGTAGTCACAACTGGGGCTGGGTGCTAATGGCATCTACTGGTCAGAGGGCCTGGGATACTGTTAACCATCCTATAATAAACAGCCCTCTCCATCTCTGCCAAACAAAACGATCGGGCTAGAGGCCTGGGATACTGTTAACCATCCTATAGCAAAAAGCCTTCTCCATCTCTGCTGAACAAAAAAATGATCAGGCTTTGAAAGTTAGTAGTATCACTGCTGAAAACCCTGATCTAAGAAAATTACCAAAATCAAATATAAAATGCAAGCCAGGCAATGGTGGCCCATGCCTTTAACATCAGCATCTGGAGGGCAGAGACAGACAGACCTTGGTGAGTTCAGGGCCAGTCTGGTCTATAGAGTGAGTTCCAGAACATCCAGGAATACACAGAGAAACCCTGTCTTGAAAAATAAACCAACAAAAGGAATGCCAAGAAATAGGAAATGCATCCACATTTTAACCCTGATCCTTTCTCTCTCTAGTGGACAGGGGATAACGGCCCATTTGAAGAGGAAGGTTCGAAGTTGCGCTTCTTTTCACCCTGGAAGCTGCGCAGGTGCGGAGACAGTGGTAATGGTGGCAAGTCTTACAACTGGTAAGAGAGTGATGGACCCACCTTCAGCAGGCGTGTTCTTTCATCCCAGCCTGCTGTGGGTTGAGGACTAGGCTCCTCCCCCTTTGCAGCTGAGAAGCAGCCAGGGGAATATTCCCCCACAGAATAAATCCCAGTCACAGTCTGCAGAACCAGTTTCACATTAAGGTCTACCGGCTTCACTTGTAAGAGCAGTCTGGTAAAACAAAGGGTAATCTCATTACAAAATCTATTTCCTTGAGAGAACACAGGCTCCATAAGGCGGTCAAGAGAACCTGAGGTCACCGACTAAAAGAGACTTGACATTTAAGGAACAACCAAAGAACACCCAGAGGAGAGACCAGGCAGACACACCTGAGCAAACAAGAAAGCCAATCATTCCAGAGTCAAAAAATCCGACCAGTTGGAGATACCTGGGTTTCTACAAACAGGTTGCTGTCGAATACAAGACCTTTCTTCATTCCAGGGAATCCTCTAAAGAATATACATTCTTGACGCCATCGGGGAAACTCGAGAGCGTCCAAGGCTGAAAACCTCTAGCATCAATACCGCTAGCACAGAAATCGAGACAGCATCAGCCTCCCGGCCGGTTTCATAACCACCTCCCAAGGCACGAGCATGCGCAGCTCTGCATCCCGGCCCCTCCTAGCGCGGGCCCACCCCCGTCACAGAGCATGCGCTGTCCTCAGCCGCCCCGCCCCTCCCCTCCAGAGCCCCCTGTTCCTTAGAAACCGGGCGGCGTGTTCCCGGTATCGGTGAGCTGGATTCCGGTGCCCGCGCATCCGCACTAGCCTTCCTCAAGGCGGACTGGCGGCCTCCGAAACCGGTCGGGATCTATGGTCTCGCATGCGGCTCTGGACGGACGATGCCAGCGTGCCAGGTGAGCGGCAGCCGGCGGCGGGTGAGGGCGAAGGAGGGCATGGCGCGGCTGGGAGCGGGCGCTGGCCCGGCCTCTGCCACCGCTCGGCTCCTGAGATTGGAGGCGAGTATACGCGGGGCCCGGGCTGGAGGAGGCCTGTGCTAAATGCCATTATGTGCCCTGTACGGAGTACGAGGGTCGCACTGGGATTCGTTTCCCCACCTCGGAGGTTGAACCTGCGCATTTGGACGCAGAATTTTGGATCCTCTAAGATCTTGATCCTAACCACATCCCTATCCAGATGCGAAACCCTAGGCTGCCGCGCCTAGTGTGGAGCAGACCACTCCATACCTGTGTGAGGATGGGCGCTTTGTGGATGAGAATTTTTGAGGTGTGGGAACTTCAGACAAAGGACTCGTCGTGTAGCTGGCCCATCCTCTTGCAAAATGAGACGGGATTTTCAGACAGCAAATATGTAAGAAACTGGTGTTCAGGTAACAGCTTGAAACAAGGAACATCCCAGAAGTGTTTGGTTTTCCCTGCCAGCCCCGACCGAGTGCTGTGTCCTGTTTGGCTCTGGCCTACTTCTGTAGCTCAGGAAAAAACCAAAAGACAAAAAAAAAACCTGCTGGATTTGGAGAGACAAAAGATGAGATGAGGTGTTCCTGTCAAGGCTCTATTACACCTGAATGGCGAGGGAAGATGGGGCTGGAAGATGAGCATTTATGAATGGGTATGTGAACAGTTCACCTTCCAGATTGCAGCAGGATCTAAAGAACAGGACAGACATATAAAGGTATAAAACTGCATTGAGTAGACAGCAAGGAAGTTATTGTAAGTTTGTGTTCGTTGTTCCCCGTATCATGCTAAGGACAGAATACATGAGGAAGAAGTCGAAACCCAGCTCAGGCACTACTCTGAGGATCTGTGGGCACAAAGACTTCTTGATGGAAGACCATTCAGTTGAAAGAAACAGCCCTTGAAATAGAAAAAAATAGAAAAAGAAAACACAACATTGCTATGATATGCGGTGATAAAGGAAAAGGTGATCATCTTTGAGTAGGTGAAGCTAGATTCATTTGTGATAAGGTAACTCATTTCCTTCTGAAAAACTACATCAGAGAACACAAGAGTGTCAAGACACCCATTTTACAGAAAACAGGAGAAAATTAATACTTTCGGGCTATGAATTTAAAACATGTTTTGGGGCCAAGAAGTGGAAGTTTTTGTACACAGTTTTATTGGTAGACTTCTCCCCCCTCCCCCGCCCTGCTTTTTTTTTCTTTCTCGGAGACAGGGTTTCTTTGTGTAACAGCCCTGGCTGTCCTGGAACTTGTTCTGTAGACCAGGCTGGCCTCGAACTCACAGAGATCAGCTTGCCTCTGTCTCCAGAGTGCTGGGATTAAAGGCATGTGCCACCACCACCTTGCAACCCTAAACTTCTGATCCTCCTGCCTTCATCTCCTGAGTAGTTGAGAGCGCACCACCATATCTGGTTTTATAAGGCAGCAGGAATTGAACCCAGGGCCTTGTCCCTGCTAGGCATGCACTGTATGAACTGGGCTACATCAGTAATCTTCCATTAAAAATATTTTTGTATATTTTATTAATTTATTTTGTGTGCATGACTGGAGGTCTGGGACAGTTTGTCCTACTATATGGATCCTGGGTGTCAGGCTTGTCAGCAGGTAGTTTTACCTGATCAGCCACCTCCTGGGCCTGTGTGTGTGTGTGTGTGTGTGTGTGTGTGTGTGTGTGTGTGTGTG